>APFE031316849.1:54956-83920 GCA_000404065.3 Pinus taeda | reverse complement strand
AATATATGTAAAAGAAAGATAAATAAAGACCACTAACAAATTCTAAATGTAAAAAAAATAATGATTACAAAGTGAAGTTTTTCATAATAAATTGTTGTTTACTTATAAATAAATAAATTATTATGATATTATTATTTCGAGTTGTCTTTAGTGTGACTTTTTGGAAGCTTTTCCAATGGGTTTTTCTCGTCTAATTTTTCTAATCCGGTAGGAATATATTGAAATCACAAGCTTAATGGATAACCCTTGCATAATCTAAGAGCCCTAGGGTTTTTTTAGGGTGTTGAATCCATATATACAGTCAAAAGACCAATTTAGATAACAAAAAATAAGATTTCACCTCAATTTTTTCCCCAAATTTTGACATTAAAAAATCCAAAAAGTCGCATTAAAGGCGACTCCTTATTATTTCTCAGTAATTTCAAAAATATATTATTTATTTATTAATAAAAACCCATCTCCAAAAATTTAAATCTGAAAAACTCCTCTTTTATAAATATTCAAGGTGATAAGTTCTTACATATTGCTTATTTGAAGACGTGTTTTTTTTTTTTTTAATTATAACTTGGAAATTTTTATAAGTGTCCAAGGCATATATATCGTAATCACTTTTTAGTCCAAATAGATTGACTTTTAATTAGTTGTTTCAAATATAGAAAATGTACTAATTTATAAAGGGTGTAGCTACAACTAATAGCAGACCAATTGGTTTGTCGTCTTCTGAAAACAATTTGCAAGCTTCCGTTGTGAATTAAAAGAAATTTGAATAAATGGTGAACTTGAATGGTTAATCATATGAAATGGTTCACCTGTGGTCCTGAAGTGTTCCATGTGATGCAGTGTAGTTATCGAAAGCTCAAGTTTGTTGTCGGTCATGATATTATTAAAGAGAATTGAAACCCAACAATTTTCACCGACTCTAGTGAGCCCCCCAAGGGCATAAACGAAATACATTATATAAAATGTGTAATCTCTCGAAATATGTATATAATTTATTTATTTATTTTCTTCTCTGTATTATTGCGTTACAATTTTATAGAGTAAGAATATATATAATATTGGAAGAAAGTTGGTTATAAATTTATTTAATTAATTAAATAAAAATAATAGAGATCTTTAAGAAGGTTAATAATTTGTTTTTCATATAATTCTTAAATAAAATTGTATATCAAGATTTATAGGTTTGATATCATATGTAGCAATTTCGATTTTAAATATACAAATAATTACATCAATTATGTGATTTATAATCAACACACTATTAATTAACTAATTAACATAGATTTTCAAAAAAATACAAGCAGAGATAACTTACTTGTGGCGATGATATTCCTTACTTGTGATTTCGAAGTTGAACGTTATTTGAATTCCACTAATCACAACAAAGTTTTGGGGATGACTTTCCACTCAACCGTAGGCTCAACTGCACATAATCTTTTTACATCTGGCCACCCTCGAGCCCTCAATCAACGTACTACAACCATCCTTTGTCTCACAACATTTGTCCCAAAAGAATGGATTAAAAAATGATGAATCTCATCTTCCCCACCGTCCATTAAATAGAACAAAAAATAGAAAGGGGTCTGCATTCACACATTCCATGTGTCAACATACAACTTTTATTTCTTTATTTTAGGTTTTACTTAATTTAATATTTCTCTTAATTTAATTCTTTCTTATTTTATTCATTTTTACTTTTTCAACTTTACTTATTTTTTGCTATTTTTTATAGTTAAACTATATATATATATATATATATATATATATATATATATATATATATATATATATATTCAGGAACAGTTTACTTATATATATATATTATATATATATATTCAGAACTCTAATATTATTATACTATTTTTTATTTATTTATTATTATTATATTTTTCTTTATTATTTATTTTTACTATTTACTATTATTAACTTTTCTTTATTGTTTATTATTTATTTACTATTATAATCCTTTATTTATTTATTTAATATTTATTTACCATTATTATCTTTTCCTTATTGTTTATTGTTTAATTTCCTATATTATATTATATTATTTATTATTATAATTAGGGGCATTACAATTTTGCTATTGTTGTCCCATCATTCCTCACACCTACTTACATTATGTATTCTTATCACGTTGATTCATCACAACAAACATTATTTCTTGTAGCACACAATGCACAATCCCAAGTTAAGAATACATTTATTATGTAATACCATGGACAATCAATAGTAGATAATCCAAACAACTACTATTAACTTAATAATCTTGACTCTTTCACCTGATCAATGTTTTTGAATAAAAATGATTGCCACATTATTTATTTACATAAATGTTTTCTGCAAGATCTTCATGCTTTTCCTATGCCATGTTATAATAATTGCAATGATTCATGTTCTTCTTATAACATACTATAATAATTGTGGTTATTCTCACCATTGATGTTGAGAAGTTGTAAGGGAATTCCTAATTACATTTATTGTCCCCATAGGTCAAATGGTTGCAAAGGAATTTCATAATTTGTTAAAACTTTCACACAATAAAATGCTAATAACTATATTATTAGCCAGATTAGTTAAGTTATTTAGGTTCGCTAAATTTAATTGCACTTTGTTGTGAGACACGATGTTGGGAAAACAAATTGGCCTTAGCATTTGTGAGGTTGGTGTTGGGATAATGTAATAGTTGTGATATTTAGCCACAAAACAAGGCTACAATTGTGATATTTGGCAAGAGAACAAGCTGCATGGGTTGTATTCGATAATGTATGGGTTGTATTCGGTAGTGTCCATAATGGCTGTAGCAATACCTCTTACGAATTTTCATGTCAAGAATATGTCTAAGTTTCTTAAGGGTTGATTCTTCATCTTTAGTAATCCAGCGCAAAGGACTGGGCTCGGTACAAACTCAAACATACTATTCTTCAAACATATTGACACCAAGTGTGAGGCTAGACCCAGAGAGACCATATGATGTTGAAAGAGCACAAGACAATAAACAACAGGGGCATTGTTGGGAATCTCGAGCATGGATGCATCTGTCAAATTCTGAGTTATTCCCATGCCGAACAAGCTTAGAAATGTATGGAAGAAAGGGCTATCATTACCGTTGATATTGGTTGATTTACAGAAAGACTTCTCCCACTACAATTTACGAACATAATGTAGGTCCATCAGACACTCTACATCAACGAACACCACGTATGATAATAAAAGTAGCAGGGGCAGTAGGAGAGTCTCCATCCACATTGTTCTTATTCGAAACTAGGTATTACTAAAGAATGGTCCAAAATTTCAATGCAATACATGAAATGAGGGTAATGCATAGGCCAGGTTGCTGACTCTTCCCTCTGAAACATCACACAATCACAATGATTCATTGGCAATTTGGTTGCTCGCCTCTGATTGACCGATTAATATTGAACAAACTATTTTACGGTAATACTAACGTCATTTGTCCTCTTGTGTTGTTTTAGTTTGAATCGCTCAAACTTCCTGTTTCATTTATTTGTGGTATTCTCGAGTGCCTTGTCACATTTTTGACCCATTGCTACATTCAATCCATTCTGCAGAGCCACACATATTTCATTCGCTGATTTCAGATCAAGCTTACAAATTTTTGACAATGATTGAAGGTTGAACCAACTTATTCTTATTTATGATCTTATTAAAGACAATCACAATGCTAAGAATACAATTGTATTCCAATTAGGTTGCTTGCTTTGGAATTACATGTTATCTCCTCTTCTTATGTAAAATATAATTTCTATTTCCAGCGCTGAGGAGAGGACTTTCTTCCAATGATATTTCATGTTTTGTATGGGAGATATCATTCTCTTCCATCTGTACAATATGAGTGTTGCGATGCTTTAATGGTTCAAAATAATATTTTGCTTCAAGTGAAATTCATTAAGAATGGGACTTTTTCCTTTGTTTATTACACGTTTATATATATGTTTAGCATGGAATGGAGAGAGAGAATCAATTCTGTCACATGAATGCACATTAAAATGACAACAAAGGATTTCTTTTCTATGGTTAGCTTTTCATGGTAAGATGTGTGAGCATCACATTAAGAGTTATGGGACAACTTTCAAACTGATACTTGTTTTAACTTAAACTTATACTTCTCTCTCTATATGTTTTATCATTAAAAAAAAATTACATTGTCTCACTCTTTTAAGGTTCATAAAAATTGATTAGTATCATGAGAATAAAAAAAAAAGATATTTCATTACATTTATAGGTGTCCCTTAGTTTTAAGTTTACATTTTTTTTTTAATTGCAAATCTCAATTATATAGTTCAAAATCAAAGATACTAAGATATTTTCATCATCTCTTCTAAGTAAACAATTGAAGTTTCCAATATTAACTTATTATCATCTCTAAATCCATATTTAAACTATGTTTAAAATTAAATATTTACCAAAAATAATTAAAAAATTACTTTACCACTTGTTTCTCACCACTTATCATGTTTAATTTTAATGAAAATTAATGAGAAGTGAATTAAAGAATTACAACCATACATTGAAAATGTGGATTGAATTATGAGATGTTCATTGAAAATTATATTGAAACATGAATTGGATTATTAAATGTCTAGTCATTCACAATGGATTATGAAATGACCCCCTGTTAATTTTGTCCTTGCTATCGCATGTTTATTATATGAACGCATGTCTTGCCCTTGCCTTAGAGCCTAATAAAATGGTAGGGTTTGGTTTTCTTATGGTTCTCCATAGGGAGAATATGATGCTATTATTCATATCAAATTTGTTGCATAATTCCTTCCTGGATTGGTGAAAGTGGCACTAAAATTTCTTTGCTTAGATTTCTTTGTCTCTATTTCGATATACATTTCATATTTGCTTAAATTTTATGTTAAAAGTTTCTTTCCATTTGGTTCTTTCTATTTTGCAAGTTCAATTTTTCCAGGTTCTACTTTTCTCCATCATTGTTTTGAAGATTATATGCCTATGCCTCCTGGTAATGTTTAGGATAGGCAGAGGTTTTCTATGATTTCCCCACTTTTTGAGACGAATCCTCTGAATGTCACAGTGCACATAATTTCTCATGGCCATCATAGGCTAAATTTGACTTTTAGTTGGGAAGCCAAAACACATTATGTCACTGTCATGGCTCCCTGTAGTGGCACTTTTGTACCCATGCATGTTATTTCCAAGGACCATCTAAAAGGGTGTAATGTAACAACTATGCACAATAATGCTTACTTTTATTATATCTAAAATTGAATATATAATATTGTCATATAATGCTTTGTTGGAGACCTTGGAATACTGTGTGTGTCTATATATATAATAAATTAATATGAGTGAGGCTATTACATCCCATAACACAACATATTAGATATTGTGATAGTTGTCATTTATACTAATGAGTATCACTCACTTTTTTTCATTGAAATCAATGGGTTTTTGTCAACATCAATATTAACATATTTACTAATCATTGATTTCTTTTGTAATTTATGCTTAAAAGTAAATTCTTGCATTTTTTAACATGGTAAGAAATTATTACTAGGAGTAGCAATAGGTGAGGAAATTTGTTAGGGATGGAGTAGTTTATATGATTCCTTCGAGTGGCATGCATTTTATTGGTAACTAAATTGAGCCTTATGTGCAGAATCCATGCCATCTACTCTCATCAAGGACTTCAAGTGGAAAATTTGACTGAATATCAAATTTGATACCCAATGGGAAATGGGAGAATTCATTTAAAATTCAATGAAAATTGTTCAATACAAAATTCACTTGTTGGAGATGGAAATTCAGTGGGAGATTTAGTTAGAGATGCTAGAGATCCCAGTTTAGATTCAATTCGAGAATCATTGGAGCTCCAGCTTTGAACTTCACAGAGCAGACATGCTTAAGAGGGCGAGGAATTTTACAAAGATTTCCGCAAGGTGTTCCCTTGAGGTATTTCACAAGCTTTCAATTTGATTCTGTTTCAACATAGTATTCATGGTCATCCCCAACAATGTGCCACGATGGCAATATATTATAGAGCATGTTGATTTGTGCAATCACCATTAATTCCACTTTAGTTTGTGTTATTCATTTGTTTTTGTTATGTAATTACAGGTCTGAGAGAATCGTCAAATATCAGAAACTTCATGGGCTTATGAAAAACATAGCTTGTATTTAAAGTCCATAAAGGATGCATTTATTAAGATACTGTGAGCGTGGTCGTTATAGATATTCCTGTAAAATATGGGTGAATGAAAGGATGACTACCTTTGTCTCAGGGAAGGGTTTATACAAGGTTTTTATATATCATACATTCATATGGGGTTTGATCTTCATTTTTCATTCTTAAACACTATTAGGATTTCATTTTGGTTTTTTTATTGACTCAGGGTAGCCAAAGCTCAAATGCATTACAACAAAGAAGATACTCATAATCCTACAAAACGGTCTATTTTGAATAGGATATGAATCAAGCAAGGTCAGAAAAATGATATAAATGGTGATTTATGCCATAATTTTTATCGATGGGTGTTTCACTTTTTTTTTTTTTTTTTTTATAATATTCCTAATAAGGTGTCTAGAATTTCATTTTTAATATATTTGTAGGTATCATGTGTTTAATTTTATTTTTTTTTAGTCTAGGTAATGAATCTCCATGTAACTTAGATTCCATCTATTGAAGGAAGGGTAAATAACTACAAACCTACAATAATTGCAAATACTTGAATGCACCAGGTGGAAAAGGATACGTAGAAACGAGACTTGTACCAAATGAATATAGTTTGAAGATTCAAATGCAATGTTGTCAAAATACTTATAAACATGATCATGGAAGATACAAAGAAACCTCAAAGTGTTACATGCAGGAAGATCAGGAAAGAGTTATACAACATATATATTAGTATTTCTAAATTTTTGCTTTTCGGTCGCTCCATACATGGAAAAGAATTATCGAAGTTCTTAGCATGCAACTATATTATATTCCTTTCTATGGTCTCCCCTAGAAAAATATTGAAACTCGCAGCTTGGTGAAAATTGTAGATAACCATAATAAACACATAATTTAATATAGTGAGCTCAATAGTTTGGCATGCTATAGAATTTTCCTGTTATTTACGGATTTCTGTGCTTTTATATTTCTTGCATCACTAAAATTCAATAGAAAATCTTTTCTATGGTCATTGGTCACCCCCGAAAAACCCTTGAAGCTTGTCAACGGGCCAAAATTATAGAAAATTATCATAAACATAATTTAATGTTGTAAGCAGAAGAGTTTGGACCGTTTCATACCTTTTACCCATTATGTGTCACATTTGTTTTTTGTTTTTTTTACTATTTTCATTTGCAATTGGATATATTATTTATGTTATATATTCAACTAGCTGAAAATATACATATATGTGTTCAATGTGTCTTGCTTAAATCAAGTTATGTGGTGGTTAAATGACTGTTCTTTTTCTTTGATTTTAGTAGTTTTATAGTCACAAATTAAAGTGAAATTTCAAAGTTATGATGAGTGCTCTGATGTGTTTCATTTAATTGTTGCAACTCAAAATATCGATGGGGAGTGATGGGAAGTGACTCTTCTTACCTTAATTGTCGAAATTGCATTTCTATGCAATTAAAGTGACACTCTATATTGATCATAGAATGTTATAAAACAAAAATGCACCTCTTTACATCACTTGTATTTATAAGAGAGTATTGTTTATCAATTTTAACCTCAAGTATTCCTTCTCAAATTTGATTGTAGGGGAGGAGAGGGTACTAATATACTAATAATTTTAGAGATATGAATGTATTCATATATCTTCTCTTCACATGTGTCACTTTAGAGGAGTATTGAAATTGCTAGGATTTTGATTTACTCCCATTAAGAGAAGGAAAACATGAAAGGAACAAACACCAACCTAACCAAAGAGTGTTGAACTTTCCAGGATTTTGATCCACTCTATTGAGAGAAGGAGAAAGGGAATGGAGCAAACACTAATATAATCAATAACTATCACAAAATCCCATGAAAGGAATATACAATTTGTTTTTAATGGAATTAAGGCCTAAGTCATGGAACATATATACTTTATGAAAGAACAATGATAAAACCCAACATGCTACCATTCATGGGAAGTTTCTAAGGTAATGATCATATGATCTTGTGGTGCATGATGGACTATTGCTCTCATTTCAATCAATGGTTTCTATCCTCTAATTGAGTTGTACTAACTAATCATGAATTTGTCTCAATTCATTATGATGACCCTCTATTTACTCAAGTTGAAGAATCATTTCAACTATACAAAGATGTTCTTATATAAATATGACACATCATTACAAGATTAACGAAGCTTGCATTTCATTATGCTACATTATCCTACAAATGGATGTAATTCTATTCAATGTCTACATGGTTCCAATATCCAACCATTAATTAGCCAAATAGATGGATCATCATGTTTCACATTATGTAGGTATGTTGAAATAACCCTTAAATGATTAATCACAATAGATCATAAAATTCCATCATTGAATCATGTCAATCAGGGGTTTTTTTGGGAAGAACTCTTTCACCTCTTTTCACACCTACATTATGATTTTTTTTAACTATTGAGAAAAGTTTTAAATAGTTATAAAAAGGAGACTACACAGATAAAATGTATAAAGCTAAATAAAAGATATAGAAAGGACATGGCTAATAACCATTCATTTCGCTATGATTTTCAAAAATCATATACTCTGCCTTTTGTTCTGTATCCCCTTCCTCGGCTTCGGGGGTCCAAGGGTATGCTAGTATTGTATGCATATTGAAATTTCAGCTTTTATAAATAAATTTATTTATAGTATTTAATGTTCAATTATAAAAATTTGTAATTTGATGAAAAATTAAAAAAATGGTATAATAATAAAATATTTGATAGAATTTATGGGAAAAAAGATCTATGTTGTTTTATTCAATAAATAATTTAATTAAGATATTAATTATACATTAATTAAGATATTAAGTATAATTTGAATAAGTTTAATGGTTAAAAAGATTACAAGCTCAAATTTAAAGGTGATAGAAAGAGGTGGAGTATGTACGCCTCAACTTTAAATGTTTTGGAACCCTCAACTTGGATCTCATTGCCTCAACGTATTCCCTCTACCAATTCCATCTTTCTTATTTTACAACATCACCATTGTCTAGATAAACTTTACCATTGTTTCTTAAGTTTTTCTTTATTATACATTTGTTTTACTATAGCCACTCCTCTCCTACAATCAACCCCATCCTACATCTCCACTCTTGTAAATAAATTTTACTTAATGAGATTAATGCATATTTTCTTTGCATGCTCCAATTATGATATAAATTGAAGCATCTCCGGAGGAGCTTGCACATATGTGTTTGCTAGAAAATCTAAGCCAACCATGAACAACAAAAAATGCAGAAAGAAGAAAGAGCCTTCTTAGCACTGTGTGAATTACTGAGACAAGGCCTAGAATGTGAAGCTTCATGTGCAGTTAGAGATTGGTCATATTTTCTTGGTCAAGCAATGAAGAAATTGCTTGTAATTGAAATTATTGGTTTGCTCCCTTGAGACATAATTGTTCTAATTAGAAAAAATAATAACTCTTCAGAAGGTTAACAATAACAATTTATTATAAATTGTAATTTCTTATACATAGCCCTATTAGCTCATATTCGTTGGATTTCACAAGAAAGCACCCTGCACTAGTATATTTTTTGTTTTGGTTGTTTCTGAATAATAAACCGATAGAGTTCCACAACATACCATACAATGTGCTCATAGCATATTTGAAGGTTGATGGGTGAGGATTTTCAATTGAAGGATACTGTGTTGTTGGGATTTCTATATTAATATTGCCCCCGTTTTGTCTTTGATCTTATTTTTATTGAGTTGCCTAAGCACAGGGCTGAAAAGTGATAGTGGTGGGTGGTATAGAAGAGTACCACAATGTTTATGCCTCAATTTCAGTAAGAACAAATTGTTTCCATTTGTGATGGACTTGACCAAATAACATTATATTCTTTCCTATATGTACATAAGGCGAAATATTTCTTGCTTGATTATGAAAACTGAAATAAACAATTTTTTAATTTAACAATCCTATCAGCCCCTCTTTGCACCTTTTGGGGCAATTGCTAGTAACTATATTATTAGCCAGATTCTCCCCCATAGAAATTTATTTCTCACCAAGTGACGTTCCTAATTCAAAAGGAAAGCATGGAGAAGGACCTTAGCGTAAAATTGGAGAAACAATTTCAATAAATATAGGAACCCCTGACGATCCTAAGATATTACAAGTTGGGGCCTAATGCACCAAAGAAGAGAAAGAGAAGATAATTATTTCAGTCAAATAATTTTCCAATGTCTTTCCTTGATCTTACAAATACCTTCGTGCTTTTGATCTTGACATCATCCAATACACCATTCCTGTTAAACAAGACACCAAACCTGATCCGAATTGGATCCTTAAACATTTCTGTGACTGTTTCAAATTTTGTCAGGCTTCAAAATCGTATGAATAATGAGCTTATCAGAAATGACCTCTGGACAATGGAAATTTGTGGCAAGCACAGAACAACGAGGACCCTCAGTCAAAGTGCGTTGATTGTTAGCTCATGGAGACCGCGCATGGACGCAAATTGGAAATCAGAAGCCCAGATCCAAAAACAGAGGCAGTTTTTGATACACGATTAGCGCAAAACCCTCAGTGAAGGAAAGCCTTGAGCGCTTGGTCATGGGGAAAACCATAGAACCACACGGAAATCGCTGAAACCGTCAGAAGGTGAGTCCTGCGCCCAAAACCAACAGGATATTGCATGCACTTCGAGTGATAAGCAGGTTTGGTCGAGTTCAGTGCGATGTCGTACATTGGATGACATGTGTCCAACGGATGAGAGAGAAAACCGCTTACATCGCGTGAGTAATGGTGTAGAAACTTACCTGCGTGATATAGATGGAGACCGTAGGATCTGGAGGTCCCAAATCAATGGCAGAGAATTAATCAGATGGGTGACCGGATTTGACAGGGAAATAGGCTGAGGCGGATAAGATTTGAGATCCGACATGACCGATGAGTTGGTAGAGGGAACAATTTCACAGGTAATCTTGGAGCAATGGAAATAACGACTGTTCAAAGAGAACTGACACTTAGTTCATGAGGGAAACAGGTGGCCACCTCTCTGTGAAGTGTTACACAGTGATGATGACGCAGAGCAGGGGAATTCCAGTGGACAGAGGTAGGCGATACCGAGAGCCGCGAAGCAAAAACGAATAGTCAGGGAGCAGATTGGCTTTAAGCCATGAACAAAAAAAGAAAAGAAGGGGGACAGAAGTAGAGAAAGAAGTGAATTGCAAAGAACATAGAAGCTGAGCTGACCTGCAGAGCAAAGGCAACATCGAGCAGACAGAGCCAGAGAGAGTCCGAGAGTCTGTGAACTCCAAATAAGGCTTGAGAGGTTCAAGCAACTCTTTTGTGTATACCTGTCAGGTATTAAGTACCAAATTGGACTCATACCACTGAGACCAGTTAAGGTCGATATTC
Organism: Pinus taeda; assembly: GCA_000404065.3. Taxonomy (NCBI): domain Eukaryota; kingdom Viridiplantae; phylum Streptophyta; class Pinopsida; order Pinales; family Pinaceae; genus Pinus; species Pinus taeda. The sequence continues at coordinate 72,379 of APFE031316849.1, read as the reverse complement.
AGTAAGGGGAGTCTGTGTACTCTAGAGACTTGGGGGATCCAAGTACAATCCTACTGATCATTCTCTATTAAATGAGACTCAAATTGAGCTCCTTATTGTAAAATCTATGCTTTAAGACACAATAGAAAAGGCCACCACTGAAATTTGACCAGGAGATGTAGCCCAAGAGGATTGGGTGAACTCCTTATTAAATTTTTTGTGTTTTTGTATTTGCTTATTGTGTTTCTCTTATTGTTTCGAGTTCCTGTGTATTTCACAATCTTATCGATCCTTTGCTTAAAGTAACATAGGCACACCCCATCACATAAGTTTGTAATACCTTCATTAATTAACTGAGATCATTCACGAGTGATTTCAGATCGAGTGGTATCAGAGCTTCTAGGTTGTTTAAGGTTAGACAAGCTTGTGATGGATTTGTTGTTGAATGCTAACTAGATCAAAGCTTAAATTAGGAGAAGGAGAGCTGGTTGAAACTAACCCGGAAATTGGAAGAGTCTATCCTCAGAAGAAAATGTCAGAAGAAAGTCCGTTGGGACCAGATCCCCAATTTATAGATAGTTTCCTGGCCATGAGATCCATGGTAGAGGAAATGTATAGGGACTTTAGGAAACATAAAGATGAAGATTCATCAGGCTCCAAACAAGATAAAGGAGAAGAAGATTCTCTCCTCCATGACCACTCAAAAGGAAAAGGGAAAGAGGAAAACTTTCTCACACCTCCTAATAGCCCTTAACATAAAAAGAAGACATCTTTGATTAAGTAGATGTTAAATTTGATTTACCAATATATGATGGAGAGTTGAATGCAGAGAAGCTGGATAATTGGATTAGACAAATTGATGTTTATTGCAGAGTGCAGAGTATCGATTCAGACAAGAGTAAGATTCAGCTGGCCAGCCTGGTGGGAAGGCAGGACCCAAGCTGACATGAAGAAACCTGGTAAGATTCTTTCTGTCTGGAGTGAATTTGTTTCTGAAATCAAAAAGCAGTTCTATCCACTATCTTACATGCAGCAAGCCATGATGAGTTGGCAAACTCTTCGTCAATTGAAAGGGAAAATTGTACAAGGTTACACCCAAGAATTTAGGAAGAGAGCTTTGATTCTAGGAATTTCATTAGACTCACCTGAGACTCTGTTGAAGTAAATAGGTGGTCTACACAGCTACATGAGGCACACTATCCTCATGTTTAATCCCACTAGTATAGATGAGGTATATGTTCAAGCTACGCATCTAGAAGCTAGAGGAAAGAATGGGAACCCAGAAGTTGGAAGATCATCCAAGCCCATTGCAAGCAAGAATAAGGAGAAAAGAAAATAGAAATGGAAAGAGAGGAAGACCAACACTGCACAGAAAATCAAGTCTTCATGCACTCACTGTAAGAAGGATGGGCATGATGATGAGAACTATTGGATTTTTCATCCGGAGCTGAGACCTAAGAAGTTAAAGGGCAAGAAGAAGAAGACTGTTGCAACTATTTAGAAAGATTTGGGGTCGGACTCAGGAGATGAAGCAACCATTGTAGCCACAGGTATAAAAGGTTGTCCGCTTTAGAGAATGTAGAAATCAAGAGGCAGGTGCAAGAATTTCTCAAGAAGGGGTTCATCAGACTTAGCACATCACCATGTGGTTCTCCAATCATTTTGGTGAGAAAGAAAGATGGCTCGTGGAGAATGTGCATTGATTACCGAGCACTAAATAAGATAACGATAAAAAATAATTATCCCCTTCCTCTCGTAGATGATCTATTAGATCAATTGAAAGAAGTTGTTTATTTTTTCAAGTTAGAATTGCATAGTGGATATCATCAGGTCAGAGTTGCAGAACAAGATGCATGGAAGACTGCTTTCAAAAAAAAGCAGGGATTGTATGAGTGGCTGGTTATGCCTTTTGGCTTAACTAATGCTCCTGCTACTTTCATGAGAATAATGAATGATGTACTCAAATCTTTTCTTGATGATTTTGTTATTTTATATCTGGATGACATTCTTATATTTAGAAAAATGTGGGAAGGACATTTAAAGCATGTTAAGCAGACACTAGATGTTTTGAAAAGAGAAAAAAATTATGTTAAACTCTCAAAATGTGAATTTGGAAAAACATCTTTGAATTATTTGGGTCATATAGTAGGGGGTGGTGAATTGAAGATAGATCCCTCTAAGGTGGCAGTCATTGTAAACTGGCTTAAACCCAAATCTGTTATAGAAGTTAGAAGCTTCTTAGTAGCAACACAATATTGGAGAAAGTTCATTTCTAAATTTTCCTTAATTGCAGCTCCCTTACATGCTTTAAAAGGACTAAACAAGGTGTTTCAGTGGGGAGGCAAATAGAAGAAAGCCTTCGACACCTTGAAAGAAAACATTAGTACAACACCAATACTAGCACTGCCTGATATTCAAAGGCCATTTGAGATCCAAATAGATGCCAGTGACTATGCCATGGGAGCAGTGTTGATACAACATGGTAAACGCATATGTTATCATTATGAGACATTTAATTCTGTAGTAGTTAACTATCCCACATATGATAAAGAATTGTATGCATTAGTGCAAAGTGTGAAAAAATAGAAACATTACTTAATGGGCAAAGAGACAGTTATACATACTGATCATCAACCATTTCAATAGCTACACTCCCAAACTAAGTTGCAGCAATCAAGACACTATAGATGGATGGGTTTTCTACAATAGTTTCATTTAGTCATCAGATGTAAAAAGGGCATACACAATAAAGTTTCAAATATGTTATCTAGACTGATTATAAATGCATCTACTATACTTAAGCATAATTCAATATTACATGAGAGCTACATTGAACAATATGCTCAAGATATATATTTTAAAGATGTATATGCAACTTTAAGTCAATGCAAATGAATAGAAGAATTGGATTATCAAATTACGAACCAACTCTTGTATCATTGTGGGAAGCTATGCATTCCACAAACTAAAAGAGTAAAGATAATTCGAGAAGCACACACTTCTCTAATATCACGTCACTTTGGTGTAAGTAAAATGGTTGCACAGCTGCAAAGATTTTGTTATTGGCCAAAAATGAATGAGACAGTTTCTAGATGTGTAAGAGGGTGTACCATGTGTGCTAAAAGCAAGCCCAACAATAGAAAACTAGGCTTGTACACTCCACTGCTAGTTCCTTCTCATCCTTGGGAAAGTGTTTCCATGGACTTCGTTGGAGGACTGCCTAAATCTAGGAAAGTTCATGACTATTTACATGCTGTTGTGGATAGGTTCAACAAAATGTGTATTTTGATACCTTGTAATAAACAGATTACAGTTGAACGAACTGCAAAGTTGTTCTTCTAGCATGTATGGGTTCATTTTGGATTACCCACTTCCATTGTATCTGATCGAGACACCCGATTTGTTGGGAAGTTTTGGTTGAGTCTGTGGGAACTGATGGACACCAAACTAAAGAAAAGCACAACCTTTCATCCACAAACAGATGGCCAGACAGAAGTGGTCAACAGGACAGTGATCCAGTTACTCAGAGGCTATTGCAGCAAGCACCCCAAACTTTGGGATGATCATTTGTGTTATGTGCAACATGCTTGAAACCGAGCAAAACATTCTTCTACATAGAGATCTCCTTTTGAGACCTATTTTGGGTTCACACCAAGGTCTCCCTTGGATTTTGTCTTTGGTAAAGACATAGTAGTTGATTGACACAGTGATGCGGACAAGGCAACCAAGTTCATTGAACAAATCCAAGAGATTCACCAGGCAATATAGGAATAGCTGGAAAGAGCCAACCCAAATACAAGGCAAGGCATGACGAGCATCAGATGGAGCATAGTTTCCAAGTTGGTGATCAAGTCTGGCTATATATTAGCAAAGAAAAAAAGCAAGGTGAAGGTAAAAAGCTAAAACCAATAAGGTATGGACCTTTCAAGATACTTGAGAAAATTGGTGAGAATGCTTTTCACCTTGATTTACTAGCTTACATGCACATCTACTCAGTCGTTAATGTAGACAACTTGAGACTATTTGAACCTTCATTAATTGAAGATATCGAAGAGTAGAGTCAATTGCCTTCTATTGATGATTTATTACCTGAATATCTCAATGAATTGTAGGAAGACAAAGTTCTAGACAGAAAGGTGAGGACGACGCACAGGGGAGATGTTGAGCACCTCAAGATTGGACTCAAGGGTTCAAAGCCAAGCAGTGCAAAATGGATAGAGATTGGACAAGTGAGACAGCTATACCCTCACTTAGTCGATGCTTGAAAACCAACTTTTGGTGGTCCAAAAGCTCTTTTCAGTGGGAAGGCCTTGATCCAAATTAGATCCTTAAACATTTCCATGAATGTTTCAAATTTTGTCAGGCTTCAAAATCTTATAAATAATGAGCTTATCAGAAATGACCTCTGGAAAATGGCAATTTGTGGCCAGCACGGAAAAACGAGGACCCTCAGTCAAACCGTGCTAACCGTTAGCCCATGGAGACCGCGCATGGATGAAAATTGGAAATCAGAGGCCCAGATCTAAAAACAGAGGTAGTTTCTGATACGCGATTACGCTAATCACGTATCGTAGGGCAAAACCCTCAGTGAAGGAAAGCCCCGAGCGCTTGGTCATGGGGAAAAGCATAGAACCACACAGAAATCACCGAAACTATCAGAAGGCGGGTCTCATGCCCAAAATTGGTAGGATATCGTGTGCACTTCGAGCGGTAAGCGGGTTTGGCCAAGTTCAGCACGATGCCACACACCGAGTGACACGTGTCCAGCGGATGAGAGAGAAAACTGCTTACATCGCGTGAGTAACGGTCGAGCAACTTACCCGTGCGATATAGATGGAGACTATAGGATTTGGAGGACCCAGATCAATGATGGAGAATCAATCTGATGGGTGACCAGATTCGACAGGGCAATAGGTTGAGGCAGATAATATTTGAGATCCGGCATGACCAATGAGTTGGCAAAGGGAATAGTTTTACAGGAAATCTTGGAGCAACAGAAATGTCGACCATTCAAAGAGAACTGACACTCAGTTCATGAGGGAAATAGGTGGCCACCTCTCTGTGAAGCATTACACAATGATGATGATGCAAAGTAGGGGAATTCCAGCAGATAGAGGTAGGCGATCCCGAGAGCCGCGAAGTAGAAACGAAGAATCAAGGAGAAAATTGCCTTTAAGCCACGAATAGACAAAGAAAATAAGGGGGACAAAAGTAGAGAAAGAAGTGAATTGAGAGAACAGAGAACTCGAGCTGACATGCAAAGAAAAGGCAACATCAAGCAGACAGAGCCAGAGAGAGTCCAAGAGTCTGTGAACTACAGAGAAGGCTTGAGAGGTTCAAGAAACTCTTCTGTGTATACCTATCAGGTATTGAGTACCAAATTGGACTCATATCATTGAGACCAGTTGAGGTCGGGATTAAGTAAGGGGAGTCTGTGTACTCTAGAGACTTGGGGGATCCAAGTACAATCCTACTGATCATTCTCTGTTAAGTGAGACTCAAATTGAGCTCCTTACTGTAAAACCTATGCTTTAAGACGCAATAGAAAAGGCCACCACTGAAAGATGACCAAGAGATGTAGCCCAATAGGATTGGGTGAACTCCTTATTAAATTTGTTATGTTTTTGTACTTGCTTACTATGTTTTTCTTACTGTTTCAAGTGCCTGTGTATTTTTCAATCTTATCGATCTGTTGCTTAAAGTAACATAGGCACACCCCAACACATAAGTCTGTAATACCTTCATTAATTAACTGATATCATTCACGAGTGATTTCAGATCAAAACCAGTTAGGCGGAGACAAAGACTGATCAATGCTGCTCTCAAAGCCACTATTAGGAAATAATTAGATAAATTACTACAAGCTCAAATCATTTTTCTAGTTAAATATTCAGAGTGGGTGGCCAACTTGGTCCTTGTTAGGAAGAATAATGGTGGCATACACTTGTGTGTAGGCTACTTCTAATTAAATAAGGCAAGTGTAAAAGATAATTTCCCTTTGCCTAACATGGATCATATTTTACAACAAGTGGCAGAATCTCAGATGATGTCCATTTTAGATATATTTTCTGGATATAACTAGATTCATGTGAAGAAAGTGGACAAATACAAAACTAATTTCACCTCATCATTGGGGCAGTTTCACTTACAAACTAATTCCTTTTGGCTTGATCAACGGAGGTGCCACTTTCTAGAGGGCTATGCAGTTAGGCTTCGATGACCTCATCAGGAAGATCATTTCGGTCTATCTTGATGATATGCCAGTATAATCAAAGTGCCATAAATATTGTTCTGAGCATCTAAGATGAGTTTTAATCAAATGTAGAAGAATCGACATATCACTCTTAGATAAAGAACTCAATATTTGGAATCATTGCTGGTAAGATTCTAGGACATATTTTCCTTGAAGTTAGAATTAACATTGATCCAGATAGGGTCAAAGCAATCAAGAATATCCCACCCCCTAATTCAAAAAAGAAAATCCAATATTTTATGGGAAAGGTAAATTTCCTTCACATTTTTATTAATGATTTTGCTAAAAATACTAAGCCTATTAATAATTTATTGAAGCAAGATCATGTTTTCAAATGGGATGAGATTGCATAAAGATGTTTTCTTACCATAAAGGAAGCTATTTCCTCCACACTAGTTCTAGCGAAGCCAAAATTCACTAAAAAATTCTCTATCTACACTAATGCCATAGAGGAAGGCATTTCTGGTATCCTCATGCAAAAGAATGATTAAGGAATTGAACAACTGATTACCTTCATGAGTCAAATCCTTTTGGATGATGAATTAAAATATTATTTTATTGAAAAAAATGCTTTTTCCCTTGTCAAAGCAATAAAAAAGCTTCTACATTATAGCCTAGGCAAGCATACGGAGGTAAGATTCCTCTTACCTACTGTTAAATTTCAACTTTCACAATCTTATGATTCATGGAAACTTTCTCATTAGATTTCCAAAATTCAAGAGCATGATCTATCAATTATTACTACCAAAAAAATAAAGGGACACAACCTAGCGCTTCACTTAGCTTAATACCATGAACCAAGTGAACCAGAGAATGATGATGCATCCTTATCTGCGTTGTTTCTGATTAACAAACAAAAAATTGATGTCACAAATCACCCTTGGTACAAGAATTGATCTATTACATGCAAATGAAAAATGTCCTGATCATCCTAATAAAACTCAACTAAGAAGGTTGCGTATAGAATCTTCCAAATATATAATCCTTAATAACATGCTTTTTCAAAGATATTTTAATGCATTATTATTATGTTGTGTTAATGATGAATCTACCAATGAAATCTTAACTCTATCTCATGAATCCACTCATGGAGGAATGCATATAGGTTTTCATTTCAGAGCCAAATCTACCACACATAAAATATTGAGGTATGTTTTTTTATTGGCCAATGATCTTTTCAGATTCTTATAAATATGTGCATAGTTGCAAATAATGTCAACAAGTTTCTAGTAAAGAAAAATTTCATGGGACGCCTTTGCAACCTATCATTACTGATTTCCCATTTTCAAAATGGGTTCTTGATTCTATTGGACCAATCAATCTAGCCTTGTCTGTAGGGAAAATCTTTATGCTCACTGTAACTGACTACTTCACGAAGTGGGCAAAGGCTATCTTGTTAAAGAATGCCGGAGATGAGCAAGTTATTGAATTTCTTGAAAATAATATTTTGTCACATTTTGGTATCCATCTTGATGTAATCACTAATAATGGTCCAACATTTGTTTATGTAAGGTTCACTGAATTTTGCGAAAAATACAAGATTAGAAATTTCACCTCTTCCACCTATTACACTTGAGATAATGGGCAAGTAGAGTCAAGAAAAAAAAATCTAATATGAATCTTAAAGAAAATCATAAATGACAAACCTTGCAATTAACATAATTTGTTAAAATACACCTCGTGGGATGATTGCAAAATTGTGAAATCCAGTACTAATGCTTCTCCTTTTCATCTTGTGTATGGGAAAGAAGCAGTTATGCTTGTTAAAATAAGTTGATTTCTTTACGCCTTGCCATGCAATATGAAGAGTTTAATTCCACCAATATTCCCCAAAGAGTCTTAGCTTTCTTAAATTTATAAGAGAAACATAATCATTCTCTTGGAAATATTAAATGCAAGATGTAGACAATAAAGAAATATTTTGACAAGAAATCTAAATCGATGAGTTTTATTATTGATCAAAAGGTGTCGTTATGGACTCTTCACATACAGAAAAGGGAAAACATCATAAGTTCCAAAAATTATGGGCCATTTTAAAATTGTTGCAATTTTTGGGCCTAATTCTTATCTTTTAAAAGATAAAAATGATCTTATTATGCCTTACATTGTGAATGGATCTCATCTCAAGCCATACGTCGAAGCAACATAAGAATAAATCCTCAAAATCATTTTTTTGTTTGTAAATATTTTCTTCCATATTTTCCCTTTTTTCACTTTTGACACTCTGTAGTAATCTTGCTTACTTTTGATTATACAGTTTCTTGATCAGTTATCTTTTATTTATTTTGTTATTTTCATAGTTTTCATTCTCCGAGTCCTTTTAGTTTTTGTAAGGATGATATATATTGTATTTTGAGTACAACTGGAAAGTATTTTTAACAAGACAACAACATTCTCTTTGAGACAAATTGTTTTAAGCTTCATTCCTTGAAAATATTTATGTGGTAATATCTTTAACTTGTCAGCAACAAAATCTCTAATATAGGGATAAGTAACCTTCCCTTTTGTTCAAGAGCTGGATTATGAATAAGATAGATCTAACCTTATTATTACCTACAAAAGGATACCCTAGGTACTACCTTCTTCAACCCACCTCTCACATCCCTTACTTCCTGTCCCCCGATGGAAATTCACATCCTACTCATTCGCAGCCTAAGCTATTAACTCTATTATCAAATATTTTTTTAGTTTTGGTTTCCACCATGCAAACTGCCATGTGGAGTGCCAATGTTGACACACATCAATAATGAAAATTTCACAAATAATTGTGATAATCTTCTCTCTCCCTAACAAATACATTAAGAACCAATCCCCAAAAAATTAAAAAATAAAACTACTAGGTGGGACCCTACCTTAAGACAATCACATAAAAAGTTTCTACCACTTGAGATGATATGATAGCACAAATACATCGAATTTTCTTTCACATTTGGGTTTTGATTATGTTTGGAATGGAGGCAAATTTTGTTGCCATGAATATGAAAAATAAAAGTAAAGCCTGAACATGTATTTATATAGTACCTCAAAACATATAAAAGAATAAGGCTTTTAATTTCATTACTATAGTCTAACCTATTTGGTCTCTAATGTTGAAGATCTAAATTCTTATGCCATATCCATAAGTCCTTCCAACAAAAGTTATTGCATGCGTATTATATGGCCAAAACATATTTTGTTTTACCATTGAGGGATTTGAATTGTTGAAAAGTACTTTATATATTTTGGTGATCACAATCTTATATTTCCCATGTATAACAAACAACGGAAATATTTTATATGATACTCATGTTATAAGGTTAGAGTTATTGCTTATACTATCGAATTAGTGTATAAATTTTACACTGTACCTGATGCATGTTATAATGTATGGCTCAAGGTGGCAGTGGAGCACATGTTTAAACAATGAAATATTCGAGGCATGTTTATAAGATGCATAATATAGTTCTTGGATTTGGTTAATACATGGAAAATGGGTTCATTGAAAAGGGAAAGGTTTCACAACATATTTTTGTTTGGCTTCTACATGGCATGTCCTTGGTAATGCAATCCAAAGACCTAAATAGGGATGGTTGTGTTCAAAATAGACAAATTAAGATTGATGTGTCATTCCATGTATCTTGGTTTGGATGGCACTAGAGTTTTTTTGTAAATGAGGTCTTAATTGCAAGTCATTTACATGATCCCTGCCTAAGATTGACCATTAATATAATGTCTTTTGCATCTATCCTTGCCGACACAAAGTGGCAGTTGTTACCTCTGTTCTTAGCCCACATTTATAAAATATGGAAACCATCCCGAAATAATATGGTTCCCCTCAAAACTATTAGTGGTTGATGGCGCTATAAGTCTGAGTTGGAATCCATGCTTTGTAGTCTCACCATCCATGATGGTGATCCTTGCATATTCCATTAACTTTGACATTTACTCACAACTCCTCCTTGGGCTTCGATCATAACACACACTTTTTACTATGCCTGTGAACTTTCATGGGTATTGAACATGTTTGAGCTCCTCTCATTTTAATTATTTTCCATTCAAACTACCCCTAACTACTGTTGGGAGCCTAGGGATTAATAATTTTTTAGGGCACATGACAATTGTTTTTTTGGTGCGAAATTACTAGGTATGCATAGTGATAGATAATTTTTTTCTCTAATTAATTGAATTTACATTAAGTTTTATTGTCCCTATTCCTTTTCCTCTATTAATTTTTGTTTATTCATTGCTTAGTAATCTCAAAAGCTCCACAAATCATTTTATAGATTCAATTGTTTGATATTTTGTCCATTCAGATGCACCATGCTATCCGAGAACTTATTGTTTTGTTTTAAGAACTTCAACAAACTCAGAACCAACATCATCCTTCATATTTTAATTCAAATACCTCCTATAATATACAAAGGTTGTTTACATAGTTGATTTCATCATAGGGTTTGTTAAATTCTATGTGAATATATTATGCATTTATTCATACGAGCATTTGGGACTTAGGTTTTAGGTGCAAAAGCATGCCAACATCCTGAAAGTCACTAAGTATGTGTCTATATTTTGGGTAAGTCTCATTGTATCCATTAGAGAAATTTTGAGGTAAAATATGAGCCTCAAAATAAAAATGTACAACACAAATAAACTTTATAAGAACCAATAAGATTCAATATGATGATGTCAACCATTGGGGATGATTCACCATTTTTGGAGTAAAAAAGTAAAAACATAAAAAAATTAAAAAAAATAAAAATAAAAATACTTTTCAACTTATCCCTTACAATTTTACTCAAATTTTGAGTAGGAGCACTCGTTAAATGCAAAATTTAATTTTGAATCCAAGGAGTAGCAACGTTGCGTACTTTGGATGGACCCTACTACACGAAAAATGTGAAATACATGATAAATGTGATTTCAATCAAGCTTTTAATGTATTTCACATTTGTAATTAGTAGTCCTACAAAGTACGCAACATGGGTACTCCTTGAATGCAAAATTAAAATTTTTCATCCAAGAGAGCTCCCCGCTCAAATTGAGTAAAGCATAAGAAATAAGTTGAAAAGGCGAGTTGAAAAAGTAGTTTTTTCTTTTTCCCTCCAAAACTTGATGAGGTAAGATAATATTATTTTATTATTTCCACTATTATTTTATAATATTCCTTAGCAGACCCATTTTAGACCTCAAAATTTATCTAATGTATTTTCGAACCCTACAACAAAAGGGCTTGTTGGGTCCTATCAGGGTTGTATTCATGTTCTTTGTTCTTGTATCTAGCTTTGTCAAGTTCATTGCTTATGATATTTTTGAAAAAAGAGAATTTAGAACTATCACATTCTCTTGGTGCACACATTCTTATATATTACTGCTAAAACTATTTTGAAAATGGTTGTTATGCTAGCCATGCATTGTGACTATTGTAACAATCAAACCTTGATCCCTCTCTATACCAAAGTCGTAACAAGGGATTATCATTACATATGACATATTCATTATAACCATGGTTTAGTTTCTCTTCAAGTAATTCTTTTGAACATTACTTTTGGGTGTATTAGTCCTTTTCTCTTTATGATTTAGTTCCCCTCATATCAGATACTTATGGTGTATTTCTTTGGCGCATGACTAAAGAAGTTTTTCCATAACATAATTGAAATATATGATTTGATGTGGGAGTCGTTGAGACTTTAAGGTTTTGAGCACAAAACCACCTCATCATCAATAGGTCAATCAAAATGGTTTTTGAAATGGTGCCTTTGTTTGATATGCCCCATTTTTTTACTGAAGGTCAAAATCCCTGATCATTTTTTGTGCTTTTATTTGCCCAACATTCATGCATGTTTAATGGTTGGTCAAGCCCAACACTTTGATTAAAATATTTTCAAAATGTATATACATTTAAAGGTTTATAACCCTTGTGAGCATGATTATGTTGATGCTAAAAGTTTTTAGTACTTCATGTCTATATAATGATATACACGTCCTAGGTCACAGGGTTTTGAGTAAAGAAAGAGGCCTATGTTTGTTAAGAATAATATATATTATAAAAATAATATATTATTACAACCTCCTAGGCCTTCATAAATTTCGAAAGTGTGCTTACCATCATTTAATATGTTGAAAATAACAACAAGAAATGCTAAATATAGAAGTGCTAAATTTAGCACTGCTATAAATAGCATTTTGGGATACCTTCCTATTTTAGTTAGTCCCTGAACTAAAACAGAGAAGTAAAATTTGAATTTGATCATAGATGTTGTTTGTAAAACAATTAATTAATTCATCTTGAGTTAATTAGTTGTAGAAAATCAAACATGAAGTCGATGTCTGGACATGCAACAGTTTCTCCATTGATTGAGGAATTTATCCATCAATTAAAGAGATAAGGATGAGTTGTAATATTGAATTGTAATTAGTTGGCTCAGTTAACTGAGTCAAGTCTAGTTAGATTAATTCAAATATTTTGTTCAATTAATTGTGAGTTTAGTTAGTTAATGCATGCATGCATGTAACTATTTCACTTCAAATAACTGAATATTCTCTCATAAATAACTCATGCATGTCAGTTCAGACAAAGACCCAGTTGAGATCAGATGGAGGGACAATGTACTATCAGTTGTAAGAATATTCCATTGTGAATATCTCTTGCATGCAGAAGGAATTCATTCCTTGGAGATTGCGCAGTTACTTCTTCAGTTTAGTGAGTGTGATGAGGCCAACTCACACATGTGACATCATTGGACCCTAAGAAAAACTGCACAAGGAAATAGGAGGCTTGGAGGGCTGAAGAAAGGCATATCTTGTGTCTACTTAGTCTGTGAGCTGTATTGTTTGATTGCAGAGGGAGCAGGATATCTTGTGAGCTGATTCTTTTTGTAACTCGAACATATTTCCACTTGTATGATTATATAGAGATTGGGGTTTTAGGCTGAGGCTTTCCATGGGTTATTTCTTCTGTGTTATGTGTGATTGATTTCTCATTCTCAGTTATATGTGTTCTAATTGATCTGGTTCATATTCGATTAAGCTTCCGCAAAGTTTGTTGTAGAAGTATATCTTGTATTTTTCTTTAGTATATTGCATAATCTGTTGATCTACAGTGGGAATTTCTACATGGTATCATAGCAAAGGTGATCAAAGCGAAGAACAATATAAAAGAAGGGAGAAGTTCGAAGGTTGAAGTTCTTGAATATAGAAATCAAGTTCTTATCACATCTCAATTTCACCAATGGTGTTCAAATGTTTAAGACTCGAGTATGCCCTTGATGGTAGCTCGAGTTATATAGCCTGGAAGGATCGCATGGAAGCAATATTAGAGGATAACGGTCTAAAGGAATTCATTGATCAAGAAGTCCCCAAGCTGACCGATGCTACAGAATTGGCAGAATGCAACAAATGTGTGGCTAGAGCAAGGAGAATCCTCCTGGAGGGAGTTTGAGACCACATTTTCTCGAGCCTCCGTGGGAAGGAGACACCGTTTTCATGTGGAAAACATTGAAAGATCTATAACAGAATAGAAGCGATCAGAGGAAGCTGGCGCTGAAAGACAAGCTTCGGAAAATCAAGTGTGAAAAGTGCGACATGATCTCTAATTATCTGAACAAGATCGCCACCTGTAGAGATGAGCTTGGAAGTGTAGGGATCATGATAACTGATGATGACATGGTGAGTATTTCACTCGTCGGTCTTCCTAAGAGTTGGCATAGCTACCAAGACTTAGTTAATGGAAGAGAAAAACTACCAGATTGGGAACGACTTTGTTCGGATCTGATGCAAGAGGAGATAAGAAGAAGCACATGAGATGAATCCTCATCAAAGCAAGATGATGAGGAAAATATAGCCTTAGCGAGTAAGGCGAGGAAGGGGAAAGGGAAGGCATCCCATTCCAAATCCATTTCTTCCCATGGTGGGAAGAAGTTTGATAAATCGAAAGTGCGATGCTTTCATTGTCATGAAGTGGGCCATTATGCTACAAATTGTCCACAAAAGAAATCCAAGAAGGGTTCCTCGAATGGATCCGATGGTGAGGCACTGGCCTCATAGTTTGAGTTGGATTTCTCTCTTCTCGCATGCATAGTTTCATCCATGGTGGGATGTGTGTGGTACCTGGACAGTGGAGCTTCATTCCACATGTTAGGTGACAAGAATCTTTTCAATACCTTGGAGGAGAAGGATCTCCAAATGCGGATCAAGATGGGCGATGATGGAAAGTACCGTGTTTCAGAGGGAGCATGGAGTTCCTCTCACCTTGACTAATGTAAAGTATGTACCAGGTCTGAAGAAGAATCTTGTGTCTATCTCTATGCTAGAAGATAAAGGCTATGATGTAGTCTTTAGTAAAGGAAAGGTATTCTTGAGGCATATCGGTACTGGACAGATAAAGCGAATCGGCATTCGAGTAAAGAATCTCTACAAGTTGGAGGTAGATGACTATGTTGCATTGAGTTCCAAAGCTGAGATGGTGCAGAGCCAAGATGTTGGCAAGCTATGGCATAGAATATTGGGCCACTTGCACCATGGAGCCTTGAAGATCATGCAACAGATTTCTATCGGGCTACCCAAGGGAAAACTGGAGCAGACGAATACATGCAAAGGTTGTACCTTGGGTAAGTATGAAAAATATTCCTTTTTGGATCGAGATAGTAGAGCTAGAGCAATCCTGGAGAGAGTTCACTCAGATGTTTGTGGACCTTTCTCTACAGCCTCCACCGCTAAACAAAGGTACTATGTTATTTTTATTGATGATTTTTCTCGTAGATGCTAGATCTACTTTATGCAAAAGAAGGATCACATCTTCTTGACTTTTTGTGAGTTTAAAGTCTTGGCAGAGAAATAATTTGGAAAGAAAATAAAAGCCTTGAATAGCGACAATGGTGGAGAGTATGTCTCCCAATAGTTTAAGGACTTCTACGCTGCAGAAGGAATTAAACGGGAGTTGATGGCACCCCGTAACCCATAGCAGAATGGGGTGTCTAAAAGGAAGAACAGATCGATTGTGGGAGCAACTCGAGCGATGTTGCATGACCAAAGCCTACCAATGCATTTGTGGGCTGAGGCATGCAATCCAACAATATACTTGCAGAACAGAAGCTCGCACCTTATACTGGGAATGAAGACACCTATGGAGGCCTTTTATTGGAAGTGACCAGATGTGAGTCACTTCTGAATCTTTGGATCATTAGTTTACTGTCACGTGACCAGAGATGCCCAGAAGAAGTTAGATCCAACAACTGAGTTGGGAATACTTGTGGGGTACCCAGATACACCCCACAACTATCGGGTGTACCTACCTACCAGTCAGAGGAAAATGGTACGCAGGGATCTGAAGTTCGACGAGTAGAAAGACATGTGATTATCACTTGAGTGGGAGCTCAAGTGGCATGCAGAGGAGGAACTTTTTGTTCCTAAGGAGGAGGAGCCTCAGATTGATGCGGAGCAGCTGCATGCAGAGGATCCAAGAGTGGAGACATCCACTCATGCTGAGACTTCCAGAGATGGGAGGAAACGCTCAAGGGAAGTTGACAGGTTGATGCTAGATGTGCAGGAGAATGTGGGACAACCATCTCCTTAGCACAGACAGAGGAGGTCGCCCGAGCGGTACATTGGGTACATGGCCCTAGTTGGGGAGTGTGTAGATACCGAACCTTCTTCATTTGAGGAGGTAATGCAGCAACTAGTCTGGGTTGATGCAATGGTAGAGAAGTATGACTCTATCATTCGGAATAGTGTGTGGGATGTTGTCCCAAGACCTCAGGGAAAATCAATGGTGAGTTCCAGATGGCTTTACCAGGTAAAGCAAGTAGCTGATGGCAGTGTTGAGAAACATAAGGTAATTTTTGTTTCCCGAGGTTTCTCACAGGTCGAGGGGATCAACTACGATGAGACCTTTGCTCTTGTAGCAAGGTACTCATCTATCAAATCAATGTTGCCACTATCAGCTCAGATGTGTTGGAAGATCCATCAGATGGACATGAAGACAACATTCCTCAAGGGGAAGATTGAGGAGGAGGTGTACATTGAGTAGCCAAAGGGTTTCGAGACTTTCGATCGTGAGTCGCATGTGTGCCAACTCAAGAGGGATTTGTATTTGCTGAAGCAAACACCCTGTGCTTGGTACACCAGGACCAACATTTATTTCACTGGGTTGGGCTTCACCAAGAGTGAAGCAGATGCAAATCTTTACCACATCATGGTAGAAGGTCACTCATTGATCATTTTTCTTTATGTCCATGATTTGATTTTGACAGGTGATGATCAGTTGATCCAGTATTGTAAGGAGGACCTTGCAAGAGAGTTTGAAATGAAAGACATGGGTCTTATGCACTACTTTCTAGGCATGGAGGTGTGGTAGAAAGATGGTGAAGTATTTGGGTCTCAAGGCAAGTATGCCAATCAGATACTCAAGCGCTTTCACATGGAGAAGTGCAAGCCCATGCAGACTCCTCTAGCTGGGAACTGGTGGAAGGAGGATGCTACTTCAGGTGAGGTAGTAGTTGCTACTATTTATCGGTAGCTGGTGGGTTCACTTATGTATCTGGTGAACACATGACCCAACTTATGCTTTGCGGTGAACCAACTGAGTCAAGCTATGGTTTAGCCTACCAAATTGTTTTGGAAGGTAGCGAAGCATGTGCTAAGATACCTCAGAGGCACATATCAGTTCAGATTGTGGTACAGACAGACTGAGGGAGTGAAGCTTTAGGGCTTCACAGATGCAAATTGGGTAGGGATTCCATCAGATCGGAAGAGCACTTCTAGAGGAATCTTCAACCTTGGTTCAGCTGCAGTTTCCCGGTACAACAGGAAACAGAGATCAGTTGCACTTAGCTCGGCAGAGGCTGTATACATGGCTGCTAGTGAGGCCATTTGGATGCGGAAGATTCTAGTGGGATTGTTTGGTTAGAGGATGGATCTAATCGTGATCTACTGCGATAATCAAAGTTGTACCAAACTCTATAAGAATCCAGTTTTTCATGATAGGTCCAAGCACATTGATATTTGGTCTCACCATCTTTGAGACTGTGTGGTCAAGAGGAGGATCATATTGCTGTTGTATGTTTCAACCGAGGAACATGATGCAGATATTTTGATGAAGGCATTGTCAAAATGCAAGTTCAAGTTCCACAGAGACAGGATTGGGGTTACTGATAATCCCTTTCTTGTTGAGAGGGAGTGTTGAAAATAGCAACAAGAAATGCTAAATATAGAAGTG
>APFE031316849.1:8398-53626 GCA_000404065.3 Pinus taeda | reverse complement strand
GTTAATTAGTTGTAGAAAATCAAACATGAAGTCTATGTGGGGACATGCAACAGTTTCTCCATTGATTGAGGAATTTATCCATCAGTTAAAGAGATAAGAATCGGTTGTAATATTGAATTGTAATTAGTTGGCTCATTTAACTTAGTCAAGTCCATTTAGATTAATTCAAACAATTTGTTGAATTAATTGTGAGTTCAGTTAGTTAATGCATGCATGCATGTAACTGCCGCACTTCAGATAACTGAATATTCTCTCATAAATAACTCATGCATGTTAGTTCAAACAAAGACCCAATTGATATCAGATGGAGGGACAGTGTACTATCAGTTGCAGGAATATTCCATTGTCAATATCTCTTGCATACAGAAGGAATTCATTCCTTGGAGATTGCGCAGTTACTTCTTTAGTTTAGTGAGTGTGATGAGGCCAATTCACACATGTGACATCATTGGACCCCAAGAAAAATTGTGCAAGGAAATAGGAGGCTTGGAGGGCCGAGGGAAGGCATATCTTATGTCTACTCAATCTGTGAGCTGTATTGTTTGATTGCAGAGAGAGCAGGATAGCTTGTGATCTAATTCTTTTTGTAAATCGAACATATTTCCACTTGTATGATAATATAGAGGGGTTTTAGGCTGAGGCTTTCACTGAGTTATTTCTTCTGTGTTATGTGTGATTGGTTTCTCATTCTCAATTATATGTGTTCTAATTGATCTTGCTCATATTCGATTAAGCTTCTGCAAAGTTTGTTGTAGAAGTATATCTTGTATTTTGCTTTAGTATATTGCATAATATGTTGATCTACGGTGGGAATTTCTACATTAGATACTCCATTTCTCCTTTTATGATATCTTGCAAATCCCTCATTTATTACAATTTGATTCTGATTCTATACTAAGCAGTTTTTCCCCTCCCTTACAATTTTTATCCAAATGTTTGTTATTAGACAATCATGTAATATTAGATTATTTGATGCTGGAATACTTTTGTCTTATCATGATCTGCAAGTAACTTGATGTTTCCTTTACAACATGAGTTTTCATAATCGAAATAGAGGCAAGGATAGAAATAATAAAGACAAAGGGTTGGGGATAATAAGGGATAAAACGCCTATAATTTTTGTACATTTTGATGGGGACTCACAAGAATTGAGGTAGCTTCTCCAAACTAACAAGTTATAAATTTAACTGGCCAACCTCTTGCTTAGCCTCTATAGCCTTCCATCCATAGCAAGCCTAGTATTGGTATCCCAGTACCACCTCATATTTTAGCGCCACTAGCAGTCCCTGCCAATGATGGCTGGAAAAAAATGATTTAGACTCAACAATTATGTTCGGTTTAGGGATTACCAACAAATTCATTGCCTCCCCCTCCTCCCCCCCAAACCCCATGTAATACATAAGTTACAATCAACTACCTCTTGTTTTGTCCCCACTCCACAACCAACAACCCAATCTTCCAGACCTACTAGCAAACCTCCACACTATGTTTCTCATACTTCTAAGCATTCCATTGACCCTCCTCTACCTGCAGAAAACCATGAAAATAAAAATGCTCAGGTCACCAGACCAAACTCCTCTCATGGTTATTCTCATTGTGTCACATCCCATCCCCGTAAGCAAGAGAAGCAAGCTGAGAGTGCACCTTCTCACATGCCTGGATAAATCATGCTTCATTTTTTCTACTATTTCAATTTATTTTCTCAACATATATTTGTAGAAATCATGGTGTATATTTTCAACTTCTCTTGAATTTTTAATCAAAATCACAAGACGCAAACCTACTCTACTACTTTGTGGAAAGTAATTCACAATCTAGAACAAAAATTTCAGACATGCAATAAGAAATCAGACACATGCAAATAGTATTTTCCCTGGGGAAAGAAATTTGAAAAAAAACCCAATGTCTGCTTGCATTAATATGATGAATAGAGATGTATTACAATTTCTTTACTCAACTGAGCACACCCTGCAAATGAATAACCTATCTCTCTTCTCAATGAGAATCTCTAATCCAAAATTAGTCAATTTCAGCCTTTGCTTGAGCCCGTGCTTCCTTGCACATTTCCTTTAAGGGATTAGACCCCTATTATTTAGCAATTTCTTGAAAATGAATTGTGCAATTCCTCAAGTTGATCATCAGGCTGCATGCAACACCTGTACACTCCAAAATAGTATAAAAATGATGTTACACTTCCTTGAAATATCCACCTCAACTGGGTAACTCAAATTCTCTACATGCGCTAGATATTTTGGGTTGATTGATTAGTTAACTGGATGATCATTGAGTTTCATTGAAGTCTCACTGCACAAGTAACCTTCCAATAGTTCCTCCAATAGTTGGAACTAGTTTAAGTGAAAATAACTTGAGAAAACTGACTTTTATTTCTACAAATTAGCAATCACACATGCTTAACTAAACTCTAACTCCTCCAACTCGAATTTATTGAGTAACCTAGATGACACAAGCCATGTCACACAAGTTAACTGCATCCAAGTTGTTTGCTGATGTGGAAATTCGAATGTTCTCAATTTTATCAACGAAAAATCAAATTGAGAATTTCCTGCTGCATTTTTCAACACTCTCTCTTAGCAAGAAATGGATTATCAACCACCCCTATCCTACACCTGTGGAACTTGAACTTCCCTCTTAACAAGGCCTTTGTCAAAAAGTCAACATTTTGTTCCTCTATCGGAATTCACTGAAGCAACATTATCTGCCTCTACACACAGTCCTGTAAATGGTGATACCAGATATCTATATACTTGGATCAATCATGAAATACAAGATTCTCAGAGAGATTGATGCAACTCTGATTATCACAGTAGATCATAGTTGGATCCATCATCTAACCAAACAATCCAACAAGTATATTTCTAATCTAGATTTCCTCACATACTACTTGACTTATAACCTTGTATTCTACTTCTGTCGAGCTGAACACCATAAATCTTTTCTTCTTATTGTACCAGGAAACCACTATGGACCTAACATTGAGAATTCCACCTGATGTACTCTTTTGATCTGATGGACTCCCTGCCCAATCTGAATTTGTGAAGCCACACAACTTCACCCCCTCTATTTGTCTATACCATAATCCAAATAGGGTATTACCTTTGAGGTATCATAGAACATGCTTAGCTGCCTTCCAAAATAGTTTAGTTTTCCTAACCATAACTTGGCTCAGTTGGTTGACTGCATAACACACATCTAGTCGTGTGTTCACAAGATACATTAGTGAACCCAAAAGCTACCAATAAATGGTAGCATCCACCTCCTCACCTAAAGTGGCATCCTCCTTCCTCTAGTTGGTTGGTAGAGGTGTCTCCATTGGTTTGCAACTCTCTATGTGGAATATCTGTAGTATCTCATTTGCATACTTTCCTTGAGAGACAAACAATTCCCTATTTCCTTTCCATACTTCCAACTCGAGGAAGTAGTACATGAGAACCATGTCCTTCATTTCAAATTCCCTTGCAAGCTATGATCAACTACTCATCACCGGTTAAAATCAAATCATTATCATATAAGAAAATAATCAACAATTTACCTTCTACAAAGATATGCTAGAGGTTTTCATCTGCCTCACTTTTGGTGAAGCCAAAACCGGTGGGATAACTGTCGATCATGGTGTACCAAGCACGGGGTGATTGTTTGAGACCGTACAATGCTCACTTAAGTCTGCACACATGACACTCTCAATCAAATGTCTCAAAATATCCTGGTTTCTTGATGTACACCTCCTCCTCAATAACGCCATTGAGGAATGTTGTTTTTACATCCATCTAGTGGATCTTCCACCCGATATACGCATTTAGACCATGAATTTATCTAATGGATGAGTAGCTTGCTACAAGAGCAAAGGTCTCATCATATTAAATCCCTTCAACTTGAGAGTACCCATTGGCCATAAATATGGCCTTACACTTCTCTATGCTTTCATCCGCTACATGTTTCACCCTGAATATCCATCTTGAACACACAACTAATTTACCTCTTGGTTTTGGGACCACTTCCCAAACATTGTTATTTACAATGGATTCATATTCCTCTACCATTGCATCAAACCATGTAGGGATCTCTACTACTTCCTTGAAAGAGGATGGACCAGTCTCTACAAGCTCAGTCATTAGATCCTTGTAGCTAGTGTAATGATTAGGTGACCTTCTTTGCCTACACTGATTTGAAGGAGCACCCACATTCTCCCTCGCATCCTACATAAGTATTTAAACTTCCCTGGTTCTTTTTCTACCTTCTCTAGATGGTTATGATTGAGTGGTTATCTCCACTCTCTACTCCTCAATTTGTGGTTGCCCCATAACTTCTTGAGGTTCCTCCTTTGGAGCTAAAATCTCCTCTTCTGGTGGGATCTGAATCTCCTTCTCAAGAGAGCACCACATTGCTTTCTCCTCATCAAACTTTACGCCCCTTCACACAAAATATCATTCTTAGGGATGGAAAGTACACACAGTAGTTGTGGGGAGTTTCTGTGTAACTCACAAATACCCACAATTATGTTGTTGGCTCTAGCTTCTTCCTTGATTCTTTAGAGACATGGAAATAAAAAGAGACTCTAAAAATCCTGAAGTGTGACACATCTGACTTCCTCCCTGAGAAACCCTCCTTTGATGTAATCATGCTTAGAATCCAATGAGGACTCTAGTTATGAAAATAGACTGCGATGTTGCATGCCTCAACCCACAAATTTAGAGGTAGGCCTTGACCATGAAACACCACCCTTGCTGCTCCCATAATGCTACGGTTCTTTCTCTTAGCCACTCCATTATGTTATGGGTTGTGGGGGGTTATCATATCTTGTCAACTGACTTCTTTTGCATAGAAATTTTTAAATTCATTTGTCACCTACGCACCTCCATTATCACTCCTGAGAACCTTCACCTTCTTGCTAGTTTATTTTAGTGCCTTGAATTCTACTAACTTGGAGAATGTCTCATCTTTCTTCCACATGAAGAAGATCCAACACTTCCATGAGAAGTCATCAATAAAAATGATAAAATATTTGTGTCTAGTAATGGAGGCTGTTGAGAAAGGTCCACATACATCAAAGTGGATCCTTTCAAGGGCTCTATTTTCTTTTCTATCATGATCATGGAAATTGGATTTTGTGTACGTCACCAAGGTACATCCTTTGCGTACATCCTACTACTCAAGTGCTCCTTCAGGGAGGCCTATGGTTACCTACTACATAATCTTCAGGGCACCGTGATGCAAATGACCAATTCTTTTGTGCCAAAGTTCACCTTCTCTAATTTTATGCACCTTCTCTAATTTTGTGCTTAATGGAACATAATCTTCCACATCTAGCTTATATAGATTCTTCACATGAACCCCGATCTACTCCACTTGTCCCATGGCTATGTGTCTCAGGAATGCCTTCCCTTTTCTAAAGATCACATCATAACTATGGTCTTCCAAAATTGCAACAAAGACAATATTTTTCTTTAGGTTTAGAACTTACATGACATCCTTAAGCCGAAGGGGGAACTCGACTCCCTTTGAAAGATGACTGTACCAATCTCGATCACGCTATACCTTTCATCGTCCCCCATCTAGATGTGCATATATAAATATTTTTCTTCTAGGTCACCAAAAAATCCTCTAGACCCTATCATGTGGAACAATGTACCTGAGTCCAAGTACGACATGCTCCCCATCACTGTGCTAGACATGCATGCAATAAGGGTAAAGTCAAGCTCGAACTGTGAAGCCAAAGCTTCACCTGTGACTACTCCTGAGGTCTTCTTGATTACATTTTTGTGTGGACACTTCATGGCATAGTGCTTGAATTCATGACAATGGAAACATTTAATTTTGGACAAATATTTCTTCTTGCCCCCTTGACTGGATTCTAGTTTCGATTGATGTTTCTTCCTATTGACAGTGTTGAAAATATGTTAAGCAAGGGGATCTCCCCGATATGAAGTCCTAATCAGAACTCACACCATTTTCTATAGGATACCCATTCGGTACAAAGGCATGGTTTCCAAATCTTTAAATATTTCCCTTGGCTCTAGCTGTAAGCATAGGAGAGTGATGCAATGGTATCTTCGAACAACAAGGTGAGTGTGCCTGGTGACTGTGCAACACAACTGTGTCTAGGTTCTCTTACTGCAAAAGGGGGGAGAAAAGTGAGCCTCTACATGAGAGGTAATAGTACCACCCAGGAAGAGACACACATGAACCAGAAAAACTTATCCAACATCCGGTGGAATAGTCCACAATGGATGTGACAATCATTACAACCAATGAACAAGGAAAGACCTGTTTAGCATCCAACAGAGTAGTACATGGTGGATGTGATGGTCGTTATACTGATAAGAAAAGAAAGGCCTGTCTAGAATCCCATGGAATAGTCCACAAGGATGAGATAGTAGTAACAACCATTACAATACATTGCTAACGAGATAAGCACTAAAGTAACTGAAACAACTATCTTAGTACATGTGAAAGAAAACATGAAATAAAAATGTTCACATAATAGTCTTACAAACATTCATAAGTCATGCGTGAAGAACATGCTAGCCTTAAAATGCTTCTATTATTAAGCAAAAGTTCCAAGACACATATTTACATTGTACATCACTAGCCCCAATAGTGGGACATTGGAGCCACACCTTGCTCCTTAAAGAACTAGTTGGTCTCTCTAATGCCTTGCGGGAGGAGCCAAGGTGAAAATTATTTTTCTGATACAATGAGGGGGTATATATAACCAAGGGTGATTCTTCCACTTGTGACTCTTTGACTACCCTCATGATTGTTCAACTTCCTATGACTTTTCAACTTACATGACTCTTCATATTCTTGTGTGTCCATTTGACTTTCACTTTAGAATACATTTGATTCACAATATACATGGCCCACAGTAGTGATGTGGCACATGACAACACATGACACGACTTGACATGACACTACTAACATGGACTGGATTGATGATGTGGTAATCTCAAGATGATGTTGTTGTTGAGCGATTGATGTGTTCTTGGATATGCTTTCTTTTCTCCTTCACATAACTTGATAATGTAGGGTCTTCAATGATCTTCGGTCTTGGCAAGTGGTTGCACACTTGTGTTCCTTCTCTTTCTCTTGGTAGGTTCACTTGTCCATTCAACTACAAGTGAGTTTCTAGGAATGCCTCCCTCCTCCTTCTCCTTCTTCATCATCTCATCATGTTTTGATAGTGTACCTATTCCTATAATTCACCCTTGAAGGGATGACATCAATCCGAAAACTCCCTAGTATAAGATGATGCATTACTATCCATGAACTGAGCCCAGGACAAGTGACAATATGGGAGAGAGGGCCCAGTAACTATGTACTGCACAGTTCTGGGTGATAGAGAGAGGGCTTGATCACTAAGATTGCGCAAGGCGCAACTCAGGCTTGATAGAGAAACTTTTCAACACAATCCCCACTGGGGGGAAAAATTGAGTAGTTCAAACCAATAATGGCTGATGCAAGATGAGCCCATGTGGGGTCAGTTCTATGCAGTTGTTAGAGGCAAGGCAAATTGGGCAACATAGAGGCTTGGAGCAAAAATATATGCAATTCTTGAGGGAAGTGAGCTATGGTTGAGCGAGGACACTAGGAGACACCTCTACGTAGTTCCAGAGGCTAAG
Organism: Pinus taeda; assembly: GCA_000404065.3. Taxonomy (NCBI): domain Eukaryota; kingdom Viridiplantae; phylum Streptophyta; class Pinopsida; order Pinales; family Pinaceae; genus Pinus; species Pinus taeda. The sequence continues at coordinate 45,989 of APFE031316849.1, read as the reverse complement.
GGAGGTTGGGTTATCTACGCATTGTAGGGTTCCAGCAGGAAAGGGGAAAACATTGAGGATTGATAGTGCGAAGTGTGCAGTTTAGGTCAGACTGGGAGGAACTACTGTGCAATTTTGGGGGTTAAGGAAGGCTGTTGAGATCTGAAATTGTGTAGTGCAAATACCCTCGAGGAAAGTTATTGTGCACTGCACGGTTCCATGCAACAAGGTCACAACACTGAGGAGCTAAGACTATGCAGTGCACAGTCTAGTTAGGGTCCAGTGCAGCTGAGTTTCCTGGTCGGGGAGATTTTAGAAAAATGGCTAAGTGTGGGAGGAAGATAGACTTGCGATGAAATTGAACTTGTGATCACACACTTAGCATACTTTGATGAAGTGACAACATAGACCACTAGAGAAAAAATAAATCATTTCCCTCTGTGTGACTGTCTCATAACCAGAGGTGACAAGTGCGACACTTGAGATAGACTTTAGGACGACCGTGATGACACTTGTGCAATAATGTTCAAGACTTTGTGCATGAGTGCGATGAATGTTTACATGGTTTATGCACAAAGGTCAACCTTCGAAACCATCAGAAAAGACTCACAAACATGACATAACAGTCAAACGTGCCAAAATATGATAGTTGATCCAATAAGCGAAAAGGAGCAAAACAATTAGAGGAAACACATGGAATGACTTTGAGTGTTTGCAACCATACATGTCATTGAAGAAATAATGATATGACAATGATAAGATTTCATTCATCCTATGCTAAGAGGTGTATTTAAACTTTATGAAATATGTGTTTTGTTTTTCTTACCTACCCTCTAAAGGGATGTGAATCATATGGAGTCTTCATGCGGTCCCAATCTTCTATCATACTCTGGGTTCCTTGGTCTTCTTATATGATAATTATGTTTTCTCCTTAGCTCCTTAAGTATCATCTAATATGTCCTCCTTCTTCATCTCCTTCTTAATCATATTTCCATAGCCTGCCATAATTCATGTATTTGTAATCCACGCATGACAAGACGACATCAGTCTGATAAACTACTAGTATAAGATGTTGCATGATAATCCATTGAATGAGTTGGAACTGGTATAAGGTTAGGGGGAGAGAAGGCTCAATGACTAGGCTGGGTTGAGGGATAAGAAGGAACAGTGCCCACTGAGGGACAAAATTTCACAATTCAAGCAGGTAGTGGCTGCTACGAGATGAGGCCCTAGAGGAAAAATATGCGCAGTTTTCAGAGGCAAGGGGGACTAGGTAGCAGAGAGGCTTGGGGGACAAATCTGTGGAGTTATTTAAGGAAATGAGATTTGGTTGAGGGGAGGTAACTAGAGGTAGACTCTAACTAGTTTTGGATTCCAAGGGATGTTGGGATTTCTACACATTGCACAATTCCAGTAGGAAAGGAAAAAACTTGAGGGTTGTAGATGTGAAATGCGCAGTTTAGGAAGGTTGGATGAGGCTAGGTTGCTAGGAATCCTCCGGAATTCGGCTAAGTATGGATCAGTGGAACTGATGTGAACAGTGATAGAAATTGATTGATACCACAAACTTAGACACATAGTGACACAACATAGATAATCCGGAACATGTGAAAAAATACTTCGCTCAATGCAACAACCTTTGTTGCAGCTTACAACAAGTGCAACTCTGACGATAGAATTTGTGAGGATAATTATGACACTTGTGCGATAACGTGTGAAACTTTAGAAATGAGTGCAACATGTCTATATGACGAGACAACTCATTTCCACAAATATTATCCCTTGAAGCAAGCCAAAACTTCCCTTTGCATGACAAGCGATAACTCCCATACCCAAAGATGACACTTGCTATACAAAGATAAAAGCGTGAACAACTCTTAAGATTGAAGAAGGGAGCTTGAAATAATCAAATTACCAATAAGTGACTGAGAAACGACCGATTAAAGGATCCACAATAAGATCCAAAATTTGAGTGGAGGCCAAAATTTTGGAGGGTGTTGTAGCCGCTGCAACACTTGGCAACACACTGTTAGAATCCACCCTCTCTACTTTGCTTAAATCATTCCATGCAGGGCGTTGCTTCTTCAGGGAGCGTTGATTCATCATGAAAATTACCTTGGCCTTCCCACTTGCCCCACGAACATCCATGGTCCCCACTATACCTTCTCAATCGAACACAACATAATATTCAACATAATCACAATGTTTCGAGTTGGGAAGGGTAGTGTAGCTTGCGAGCCTAATATTTTAATAGTATAAGTTTTCATCTATGGTGTTGCTCTGTTGCTAGCAGGCCTGGACAATACCTTGGTAGAGTCATGCAGGAATGCAAACATTTCTCTGCTATCAGCGAGCTTGGACAATACCCTGACAGAGTTGCTTGCTTCACATCTCTACACACGAAGCCTTTCTCTTCATTTGCATTTTTTTTATATTTTTAAAGAGAACTGTGCATTGGCACTTATTTATTTTGGGGTGGAGGAGGAATCCTGACTTATTGAGCGCAGAAGAAGTTGTTTCTTTAGAGAAGCATATAGAGACCTCTGATTTGGGTTTTGTCGTTTGAATTTTTCCCCTTCTCTATTTCTACTAGTTCGATAAGCTTGAGAACAAAAAAGTAGAAAAAATGAGTATAAGCATGAGGTTTTTGGAATAGACGTGGGCTCATGGTTGGACCAAAAATATCCTTAAGGATGGATCATATTTCCCATCGAAACTTCATTGGCCAATATATGTAACCAACACAAAGAAGATAGATAGATGGCTAGCCAAATGTTGAAGTGTCACAAGTATCTTTATAGTTTGACCACACACTTACTAAGAAGCCAAACAAGTCCAGGCACAACACTTATTTACATAATGAAAACAAAAGGAAAAACTCAACAAGGAAGAAAGCAAGATAAAAAGAAAGAAAACACAGAATCGGGAAACAAAACTAGAAGACAAGAGAACATAATGGCTAAAGTGAACATGATGTAAAACCATAATAAGAAAATGAGGACAAACTGTAGGAAACAAGTGCAAGAAAGGGAAATTTAATGATGCAGCTAATCCTACTCCTAACCTAACAGCTAGAAGGTTGAGGTTACATGTAATGAAATTTCCAATGAAGCCAACATAATTTTTCCTAGCATGCATCCACAAAGATATGAACAATTAAAATAGATAAAAAGTGATGTGCAACATAAGATATAAAAACTTGGAAAATTTTGACAAGAAAAGGAAGGTCTTTTCTGTGGGAAAAAAGGTATGTCACAACCATTACTTTCATCCAATCCACATGCTTACCTTTTTTATGAATACCATTTTTCAACAAACCTTGGAAGCCTCTTACAGATGTGTCTTCATATACACCGAACTCCTTAGCAAGCGCTAGGAAAGATTGAAACTTGTTGTCTGCAATAGAGCTTGCCAAGTAAGATTGTTCCATCCATTTAGTGATTGGATTGTAAAACTCATGATGGCCCTCTTGAAAACCCCAAAACCTTGGAAAATGTGAATTTGCAATTAGAAGAGTGGGATCACGATGCGAATTATGTGAAGAAAAATATATCTGATCATACTTGACAGTCATGTCAAGAGAGTGAGGACCTACCATAGTCATCAATGGAGGCTAAAGTGCCTTGCTTACTTGACAAAATTCTGAATAGAGAGATGTTGAATAATGAAGATCACGGGGTGCAAAAAAATTGTCCTTGGATGTGTTGATGGGAAAATGATAAGCTTAATGACAATCATCAAGGATAGAAGAATGATCAGATGAGCCGATTGAAGCATTAGATTCCTAGTTTGCGATCAACAAAGAAAAATCAAATCGAACAGTCTCGGGAATCCTCTGAACAACTAAACCAAGTTCCTTTGAGCCAAATATGATAGACCACCTTCCTACAACTGATGACAAATTTTAAAAGCATCATATTCATCAAAAGAGTTTAAAAAGGATGCTAGCACCATGAATCCATGAGACCAGTTGGGACATGGTGAATGGAAAAGAACTTGAGTCATGTGACAACTTGTGCATTCATTACCGCTCAAGAAGATTTCTAAGTGTGATGAGAGGACAAATTTGCAATATCAAATTTTCAAAAAGACTGAGGAGCTAAACATTATTGGATAAATTCGATAAGTATGATTCCTTCGGGCAAAGATATACCTTGAGATAATCCACTTCGCAATTCCATGACTCTATGAGAGATGCACATTCCTAACTCGAGTTTGATGTGAGAGGTTTGCATGAAGGCAAATTAACTGCAACATATCTTGAATTCGGTCATAAGTAAAATATTTAAAACTTGAAAGGTCACATCCAAAATACTAAACATTTTTTACACAGGAATTCACATCGAGTAAACCCTGCAGATAAATAGATTGTGCGAGAGAAACCAAATTTGATTTAGTTCAGGGGGCTTACCAGAGTTGTGATATCCTTACATAACTATTAACAAAATTTGAAGTGCCTTGTCTCCTTGGCAAGTCCTGGAACTTCCCAGGATTGTAGAATAGAATTTTGAAGCTTGAACTAGATCATGCATGGCTTGAGGATATCTGCTATTGCTAGTTTCAATAAGACCAATTCTCATTGGATAACAACCATATCTGTCAGAATTTTACCATATTTTTCAACTTCAACAGTTAGATTTCTCAATTGGAGAGGCTCTTCTAATAACATATTAAAAGACAAATGAATCAGTGAGATCTCATGAGAAACCTAATTTGAAGAGTTGTCTTCATGCAGGATAAGAGATGATGAGGGATGGGTAGGGTACTCAATGATTTGACTGTTTTTAATTTCATCATGGACAACCTCACCGCCTTGTGTTAATTGAGGGGATAACTCATCAGATGAAGAAACTGAAGAGCATGGAGTATCTTTGTCACAAGAAGATGTGTTGCAAATGGCATGAAACAAGGGATAGTGAGGTGATGAGGGAGTTTCGATATGAACAACTTCTTTTACCGAACCATATTCTAGATCTAAATTAAAATCTTCATGAGAAACTAGAAGATCATATAATCTGCTTGGGAATTTGTCACAACATATGGAAATAGAGTTATCATCATTAGAATGATCACTACCCAAGGTGGGGGTTAATTGAAAGAATTATTTGTATTGGATTTTCCATCGAGATTAGCAAATTGAGAATCATTCAAGAACATAAACTCATTGTTTTCACATTGAATATTTTGAAATAGAAAGGAAAGATTGGAAGCATCTTCACATTGTTTCTCCTCTACTTGGGTACTGTGACTTCTTTGTACTTGATCACAATTTGGGCCAATAGCTTGAGAATCGAGAGAATGTGAAGAACTATCTGGTGAAGAATTTTGATCAAACGGGTCATGGTACAAAGAGTTAGGATATGTAGATGATAGAGGACAATAGAAATCCATATTAGCTTTGAGACCAGAGTTGTGAATGATGACATCATATTACATAATGGAGGAGTGATTCTTAACCGTAGGGTTCATGAGCCATTCTAGAATTTAATCCATTGAAGTGGAAGAAGAATGACAAGATGGAATGGAGATTAGATTCGCAGATTTCCCAATTTTACAACACCGCAAGGAGGCACCCTCATCAAGATCGGGAAAGGAGGAGGACAAAGAATAAAAATAGTTGTAAACTCCTCTAAAATTTGAGGTGCCTCATGATTTGAAAGAGTTGGAGAAGAACGAAAATCAAGAGGTTCAGGCTCACCGTATGAAGAGACATGAACCAAGCGCACAAACTCTTGCTTCAAGAAATACCAACTCAAATTTTTGTCAAGAATTTCACAACATAAGTGGAGGAATTGATCAAAAAAATCCTCAACTGATTCATCAGGCTTTATTTTTAAACGATTTATTCTTCCACAAAAATCTTGATGGTTATAATTATCATAGGCTTTATGAAGCTTTCTGGAAAGCTAGTCGAATGAATGGATATTAGAAGCAATGGGTAATGTATGACACCATTGACTAACATGACCTTCGAATGTGAGGGTGGCTAATCTAGCCATGAAATCTTTGGAACATATTATGTTTCATATTCTGTGAGAAATACAAAGACAAACAACTTGAAATAGATGTTCACGAAAAGGTGATTCACCCTCACCATCGAACTTAAACTCTGACAGGTTATGAATAACTTCTGCAGGGATGGTAAAATTAAGCTCTTTAGAAAAACATCCTGGGATTATGATTTTGGGAAGAGCCATTTAAAATAAGAGATTCAAAACATACTCAACGGGCACAACCTGTTGTCTGGCCCTCCTTCTAGCGCCATTTTGTTGACGGTGCTAGAAATCCGTCAACCAAGGGGATATCCCCAATATGAAGTCCCAATCAGACCTCACACCATTTGGTGTAGGAGTCCCATCTGGTGTAAAGGCTTGGTTTCCAAATCCTTAAATATTTTCCTTGGCTCTAGTTGTTAGCACAAGAGAGTGATGCAATGGTACCTTTGAACAACATGGTGAGTGTTCCTGTTGAGTGTGCATCACAACTGTGTCTGGGTTCTCTTATTGCAAAAGGGGGGAGAAAAGTGAGCCTATAAGTGAGAGATAATAGTATCACCTAGGAAGAGACACACATGAACCAAAAATACCTGTCCAAGATCCAACAGAATAGTCCATAGTGGATGTGGTAGTCGTTACAACCAATGAACAAGGGAAGATCCGTCTAACATCTAGCGGAGTAATCCACAACAGATTTGATGACCATTATATCGTTAAGCAAAGAAAGGTTTGTCTAGTATCCCGCGGAATAACTCACAAGGATGAGACAACAATAACAACCATTACAACAAATTCCCAACAAGATAAGCACTAAAATAACTGAAATAGTTCAACTATCTTAGTAAATGTGAAAACAAACATGAAATACAAATGTTCACAGAATAGTCTTACAAACATTCATAAGTCATGCATGAAGAACATGCATGCCTTAAAAGGGTTCTATTATTAAGAAAAAGTTCCAAGACACATATTTAAATTGTACATCACTAGCCCCAGTAGTGGGACATTGGAGCCACTCCTTGCTCCTCAAAGAACTAGCTAGTCTTGCTAATGCCTTGCAGGAGGAGTCAACATGAAAAGTATTTTTCTCATACAATGAGGGGGTATATATAACCAAGGGTAATTCTTCCCCTTGGGACTCTTTGACTACCCTCATGACTATTCAACTTCCTATTACTTTTCAACTTACATGACTCTTCATATTCTTGTGTGTCCATTGGACTTTCACTTTACAATACATTTGATTCACAATATACATGGCCCACAGTAGTGATGTGGCATATGAAAACTCATGAAACGACTTGACTTGACACTGCTAACATGGACTAGCTTGATGATGTGGTAATGTCAAGCTGTTGTGGCTACTAAGTGATAGATGTGTTCTTGGATATGCTTTCTTTTCTCCTCCACATAGCTTGATAATGCGTGGTCTTCAATGATCTTCGGTCTTGGAAAGTGGTTGCACACTTGTGTTCCTTATCTTGTTGTTGGTAGGTTCACTTGCTCGTTTGACTACAAGTGAGTTTCTAGGCATGCCTCCCTCCTTATTCTTCTTCTTCATCATCTTGCCATGGCTTGATAGCGTACCTATTCCTGTAATTCAATCATGACAGGATGACATCAATCCGAAAATTACCTAGTCTAAGATGATGCATTACTATCCATGAATTGAGCTTGGGATAAGTGATAGGCTGGGAGAGAGTGCCCAATAATTTTGCATTGTGCAGTTCCAAGTGACATGGAGAGGGCTTGATCACTGAGACTACGCAGAACACAACTCACACTTAATTGAGGAACTTTTTAGCACATTCCCCACCAGGGAGAAAAATTGCTTAGTGGCCACTACGAGTCATAATTATGCAGTTCAAGCCACTAGTGGCTGATGCGGGATGAGGCCATGAGGGGTCAGTTCTACATAGTTTTCAAAGTCAAGGAAGACTAGGCATCAGAGAGGTGTGGAGGACAAATCTATGCAATTCTTGAGGGAAGTGAGCTCCAGTTGAGAGAGGACACTGGGAGACACCTCTGCGCAGTTCTGGAGGACAAGGGAGGTTGGGTTATTTTAGAATTGCAGGGTTCCATCAAGAAAGGGGAAACACTTAAGGACTGACAATGCGAAGTGTGTAGTTCAAGTTAGGTAGGGACGAACTGCATGCAATTCTTGGGGTCAAGGAAGGTTGTTGAGCTCTGGAAGTGTGCAATGCAACTGTCCTGGAGGAAAATGACTATGCATTGCGCATTTCGAGGCAACAAGGTCACAACAATGAGGCTTGAGACTGTATAGTGTGCAGTTCAGTCAGGGTCCAGTGTAGCTAAGTTGCCTGGTTGGGGAGATTTTTAGAGAAATGGCTAAGTGCGGGAGGAAGATAGACTTGTGATTAACTTGAACTTGTGATCACACACTTCGCATACTTCGATGACACAACAACATAGACCACCAGAGAAATGAGAAAACATTTACCTCTGTGTGACTGTCTCATATAGTAAAAGAAACAACAACGACACTTGAGATAGACTTTAGGAACACTTATTCAAAAGTGTTAAATACTTTTTGCATGAGTGCGACAGATGTTTACATGGTTAGGAAAACTCATATACATAGAGGCTAACCTTCAAAACCACTAGAAAAGACCTGCAAACATGACATAACAATCAAACATACCAAAAGACGATAGTTGATCTAACAAGTGAAAGGTAGTAAAACATTTAGAGAAAATACATGGAATGTTTTTGAGTGTTTGCAACTCATTGGGACAGGATCCCCTGGGTCAAATTTTGATAAGATATTGTAAAGTCTCCACATTTTTAGCAGCGAAGTGCAAATAGCGCAGGTCACTAGGATTCAAGGGGTTTTAGGAAGGTCAAAACCCCTTAGTTTTTGTATTGTTTTGAGCTTTGCCCATGGTTTGGAGACCATCGTATTGTAATAGGAAAACTTATATAAAGGGATGTCTTAGCAAGTCTAAGGGATTCACATTCGATCATATTTGATATGTTTTAAGTTTGTAAGCGTAAGATATTTCGGTATTTGGGCGAAGAGGAAGGCTCCTGCTGCTGTGTGCACGGAGACCTTGGTAAGTCCACAACTTAGTGCGTCGGCCCCTATAGCTGTGTGCACAGGGTTTGAAATGTATATGTATTGAAGATCTAAAATAATTAAGAATATTTGAAAAAAATATGCGTCTGATCTATATATTTGTGTGGTTTTTTTAATTTATGCTCAGTTGAATGCCATTTATCTATATTATTGTCTTAATTGCTCCGCAAATATCTGTATCTATTGTTATATATTATTTTATGCATGATTAGATGCTTAGGCGAAGTTCATAACTCTGTTTAAATGAAAATTGGTTTGAGTTTGGGGATTTCAAGGATAAGGATTAACAAAGGTCAGATCAGGCTTGAAACTGAAAAAAACACCTTAGTCCCACATCAAATAGCCTTCTGGATGTAGAAACCTGGTTCTAGGATCCCCCAAGACTGCCTCGGGTGAAACTGTAGCTTGTGCTAAGTAGGTTGTTTCTGTAAGGGATGATAGTGAAGGGTTTTGTTTGTTAGCACAACTAGCTTTGAACTTGGGTCCAAGCACCCTCAAGCCAAAGAACGGTTTTGTTTCCAGGACTAGGATCTATCTGAGGGATGTGTGATGTGGCGTAAGTGGATACCAACTACGAAAGAAATTGATAAGTCGATAGATCAGAAGTTGTACGAGTTTCCAAATCAGGAGAATCAGAATTTGCACTTGTCAAAAGAAAAATGGTTATAGAGATATCTCTACACAGAAGTGAATGAAGTTTTCTTTACAAAATTCCCTTGCGAATTACATGAGTGGCTGTCCAAATTAGAGGATAGCAAACCTATTTGGAAGCACAACGATCCTATTGTGTGGACTCCAGAATTAGTCAAACAACTTGAAGGATCTAATTATAAGGTTGCAAGGGTTGTTGATTACTATATTGATAGTATCTTGGTTGGTTTCATCAGTGAGTTTGCAATAGATACATCTGTGTCTTATAGCGAAGTTGAACACTGATTCTTCAAAGGTCCGAGAGGCAAGTACTGAAATCGCTAAAGAACTGGAATAAAATGATTTTTTGTGAGAAAGGGGTCATTATTTTACCTTAATGTTCAAAAGAATTCAGTCTGTATCTACACGAAGTGGAAAGCGATTTAGAGTTGATCTAGACAAATTCATTGAAAGTGAATACAATCCCTTATTGGGAGAGTCTAGAAGTGATGACGACATGCTCTAGTTACAAATTCAACATCTCCTTCACTACGAGGGATGCATTCACTTTGTTCTACAATTGAACACTCATGGGATGTTCTTCTCTCTTCCTGAGAGGTACCTTCATTTGTTATCACTACAAGTGTAGGTATTTCTTCACTACTGCTAGATGCATATCTATCTTTTTCTTCTGAAATTTCATAAGAACATCTAGAAGGTAAATGGCCTATTCTTCAATAGTTGCAACAAAACAATAGCTTAATTGTAGATTGTGCCTCCTTTGCATCTTCTTCTTCATCTTTGGAGTGATGATCAACACTTTTCACTTTAGAGGGAAGATCTTCAATCTTTTCAATATCCTTCCTTTCAGATGCTTTCTTCTTGTTCTTACTTATTTTCTTCTCTTTATCTCTAGTAGAAAAATTTGTGAAAAGAGGATATTCTTTGAGATCTATTTTAGTATAAGAGAAATAGGCATCTTCTATATTCTTTGGTGCCTCTTAAATTTCTCTTCCATACACATTGCATCTTGTCCATCATTTCCTTTGCAAACTCACAATGTATTGCCTTATCTCAATTTGTGTTTTTTAGCTCTTTCAGGATACTTTTCTTGTCTTCTATGTTATATTAATTATTCAATCCATACTCTAGATACAACCATACATATAAATCAATTTCCATTAAGTTTGTTTCTGTTCCAACCTTCTAGAGAACTCCATTCAAAAATGGTACTCCTTCTGGTGTTATCCAATCCTGATTAGCCATGCTTCCTTTTAATCTACCTTCTAGTGATTAAGTTGTTCTTGAAGGAACCTAATATGATACAATTGTTGGAAACAATATTAATTATTTGAGAGGGGTGGGGGGGGGGAGGTATCAGTATCAAGGCTAATTTCACAATTATTACCAATTTATAATTTTCCTTTTACTTGGAAACCATTCATGTAAACAACCAACATCATGTCATGTAAGTAGCAGCATAAATCATCACATGAACATCACAACAAAAACATAAATAGAATACACATATGAACATAGATATTTAACATGGAAACCCATAAAGGGAGGAAACCACAAATATTTTTTGTTATGATGTAGATCAAAATCCAACACTTTGATTACATCAAGTTTTTCATGAGCACCCACTCCCTATTTGTTTTGTTGGAACCAACCAATAAGAAGCACTAACTCCCTTATGTGCTTTGCTAGCACCCACTCTGTCTTATACCCAAAGAAGTGATGAGAGGCCCCACTATCAACCAACCAACTATCCCAAGTATCTGGAGGAGCAAAACTAGAAAGTGCAAAAATAAGGATATATTTAGATTGATTTGAAGCATTACTTTCATACATGGTATTTCTTGGCTTCTTTTGAGTACGATGGTCTTCTTCACAATCACTTGGAGCATCTCTTCTTCTTATAGTATCCCTTCCATTACGGTCATTTCTTCGATCATCTCCTATTCTTTGATTATTGAACCTGTTATTATTTCTTCAAGTGTTGTATCGTGGACCATTTTTCTTCTGAGGGAAATCTCGAGCATAGTGTCCATTCTGGTGACAATTCTAGCATTAAATGTGTGATGTTTCTCTTTCATTCCTTCTCTTTGAATTTCATGGAGGCTTCCTTGAATTTGATGACCCTCCTTTTCCTTTATTTTCCTTGTTATGAGTGAAAAACGCAGTTGGATCTCCTTCTTCATGTTTTTGTATCCTACCCCTTGATATCATCATTTATTCTTCTTGAGTGAGTTTTCCAATGATTTCATCAAACGTTGGGAAGATATTGTTATTTATTATAGTAGAAATTAAGGTTTCACAAATAGGAGGGAGGCCTATAAGGGTTAGCACCACTAGATCCTTGTCAGGCATAGTTTCACCAACTCTCTACAATTGATCTCTAAGATGCGATATCCTCATAATGTAGGATTGCATAGACTCTCCTTTATTTATTTTCATATCTTTGAGTTGATCATTTCTTATACTTTTTCTTGGTAGGAGTGGGATAATTTTCCCAGGGATCAGGAACCTTTCCTCGAATGTATTACAATACATCATTGTCTTTAGTTATGATTTCCAACCTGATCTTCCATGCAACAAACCTAGAAGATTCTTCTAGCTTCTCATTTTCTTTGTAGAAAGATGTAGACATCTTGACTTGATTAGATGAGCTCCTTCAACTTTACACTAATGATTGCTTCAACTCTTATCTCCTTTGGGATTTTTCTTTCATCTTAGCTCTTATACCAGGTTAATTTACACTTCGTTATGCTATGTTAAATACTTTTAGCCAAATTAATTTATTCAATAAGAAATATTTTCATCAATAATTACTTCCTCCAATGATCACTAGTAAATGACAATAGAATAGTAAAAGAAATGAAAAATAGGAGAAAATAAAAATATCAAAACAGAGATACCTATTTCGTCAAAGACCAGGGAAAAAACCCACAAGGGGGAAAACCCTTTCAAAATTCTTCTTCTATTAGATTTCCTTTAAATGTTCAACATAGACTAAAATGAGCAATAAATTTTCCAACCCATTCAAAGTCAAACTTTGACTATCATCCAATTCCAATATCCAATCAATCTAATTTCAAATCTGTATATCAATGTCAAAATGATGAGAGTCAAATATGGTCAACTTCCCAAATATGAAAAAAGTCAATAATAGTTGACTTCCCTAACTAGTCAAATAATGGTCAAATATGCTCTAATTCAATTTTGTCAAAGTCGAGTCAATGCAACCTCCTTTTCTGGTCAAATATTAGTCAAAACATCTCTAAAAACTTTGGTTAAAATTGGTTAGCAAAGAAAGAAAATGTACAACTCAATTCTATGGTCAAACCTATGGTAAAAGATAGTCAAAATCCTCAAAATTACTCGGTATTAATACCAAAAAATGCGGCTTGATGGGACAAACCCTCTCCAATAAAATTGAAGTCAAAAGGATCCTTTCGACCCTTGGTCAAGGCTGGTCAGTGGTCTACCTGCTTCAGAATTTCATCCTTCCTTCCTTAATGAATTCAACCTCCTTAATCAAACCTAAAACCCAAGAAAACCAAGCCAAACAAAATGCCCAATCACCAAAATTCAAATATGCCAAAGAGAGAAGTCAAAGATGCCCAAGGAGAAACTCATATGTGTGGAGAGAGAATTGCTTCAAACTTGTACAAACCAATTGAAACAAGAGAGGGAAGAAGAGATGTTGATGTGATGTGTCGAAATGAGCTTGAGGTCACTTTTATTTATATGAGTTGGAGAAGGGATATTTTGACCTTAGGCCAACCTTGAGAAATTGTGAAACTATGGGCTTTGCTTAAAAAATACACTTTCCCATGTCCGAATCAAGTGCTTCAAATGTCAAAATTGGCTTGCTTAGAAAGAGAAATCTAGTACCATGATTGGAATTTTTCACTGAGATACCAAATTAACAAAGGTAGAGTCTTTTTTCTGTCATAAGATGGGACACTATACTTCACAATGTCCAAAGAGAAAGAAGGGTGGAAAAATAATGTAGTCAATTGTAGTTGTGTTAAGAAAGTTGAAATTGAATTGAAATTTGTTTCTACCTTTCCTCGGCCACCTTAATAGTGGGTGTGTGGCTAATAGATAGTGGATCTAGACAACATATGGCAGGGGCATTGAATTGTTTAAAAAATTGACCAAGTGGGACGTAAAACCATTTGTATAGTTTGGTGTTAATTCCAAACATGTAGTGAAAGGGGTTGGAATAGTGATATTCCATCTCACGATAGGAGGTAGGTTGTAGGTGAAGGATGGGTTGTGGGTGCCAGAAATTAGGTGGAATTTTCTCTGAATATCTGTGATAAAGACGAAGGGGTTTTGTATAACATTTCAAGATGGATAGGTACCTATCAAACCCATGGAATATAACTCTTATGAGGGCCATACCATTAGAATTAGAGATAGAAACATGCAAAGGATAAAAGGTCAACCTATTGAAATGATGGTAAAAATTAAAGAAATGATAAAGAACAAGGAGCAAGTAGCTTCAAAGATTGAGCAACTCAGAGAGAGTCAACCTTTAGGTTCAGGTGAGGAGGATCAGTCAATAGAGTCCTCCAAGTCTATCAAGAAGGTCTCTTGGTATGAGACTGTTCGCATTGATGTTAATCTTAGTACATGGATGAGATAATTATGTCAAGAGAGATTGCTTACATGGCTATGATGGCATTTAATGGGAGATTTTTATGAGGGGTAGTGTGCTGGCATGTGTAGTCATTAGTTGATAACTATCATATAGTATTAACATAAGTGGTGGAGCTTAAAAAGTATGAGTACTATGATTACTAGATTTGTGATCTTATCGCCTAATATTTGAAGGCATTTTTGTTGTATAGTGTTAACTTGGATGCTCTTATTGATTGCATGGTTGGATAGTGCTTGCATAAACTTATCCAATGGTATATGGCAGCTTAAAAATATCCGGAGGAATCAAAATTTATTCAAGGATAAAGTTTGGTAGGGTTCCAGAAGCTAACAAAAAGCGCAAGACAAACCATTTTCCATTTAGTTGTTGGAGAAATTGATAGTGTGCTGCAAAGGTTTGATAGGAGGTCCACATGATCTCGTGGATAACAAAACCTGTGAGATCAACCTTGCTCCTGTTAACTAACACAAATTTTTACGTTCTACCATGGATAACTTGAGGATCATTGAGATGTTAGATTTGGGGGTGGCACACAGTGAAAAAAATCTAGGAGACGAATAGTCTTCCGAACATGGGATAATGGTGTTTAACGTTGAAATTTCACCCCAGGGCATATTTGGTTTAACAAGGAAATTAGTCACAAAATATAGGTTCCCGGGGTCCCCCTCTGTACTTGATAACTTGGCACTGAGAACACATGGTGCAATATGATTGGTTGATGACAATGAGTTGGATGATGATGTAGCAGCCAATTTATACCTGGAGTCTACATGGCCAAATGAAAATATGACATGTGGAAATGATGACACTAGTGTGTGAGTTGGTAGGTGATGTGGCATGTCCTTGAAGTCTGTGCCAGGGGCTGTGTTTGTGGATAGTTTCCCATGTTAATGAGTTCTCATTTTGGTGGAGAAAACAATTGAAACATCGAAGCTCAAGAGGGACAATGAAAGGAATAAAAGTTGATGGGGACATATCTTCTCCCTCGAGACAAAACCCACAAAAGGATCAATCCATGTGATGGAACAATGGCACAATCCCACAATTGATGGAGATGGGAGACAAAATATTTCACAACATAGTTATTTGATGTGAAGTTTGTGCCCCAAGAGAAAATGTTGGAGGAAGTGTTAAGGATGGTGCGGTCCCATGGTTGATAGTAGCCAGGAGATAGGAACTTTCACAACACCATCATTTGATGGAAAATTTGCACTCTGGGCCATTTTGGTGTGATCAAACTATGATGTTGGGCACGATGGCATGATGGAATATTGGCTCAATAAGGCCATGGTCTTGGCCCCCAAGCATATGATTCCTAGGTACTTAGACATAAGGGTGTGGGGCTTTATATCTCTGGTGGAGTTAAGCACCTCCCACTGAGTGCACTGTTCTAGATCTTGGTTTCATGTGTTAAGGTGCTAGATCTTAAGAAACATAGTATAAGAAATAATTTGGTGTTTGAGTGCCAAAATATAGCTAAATGATTAGGTGAAGAAATTACTAATGGTTGTTGCTATGATTGAATCTGTGGATATGGTTAAAGGAAATATTTACTAAGAGGAGATGCTACAGGTTGATTTTCTATGGCACTTTGTGTGCAACAAAAATATATAAGTACAATGTGGTTGATGAAAATAAAACGATTTTCCCATGAACGATCAAAAGCTCTGAGAAATCAATGGTAAGATTAGGGTCAGTAAATCCAACATAGTAAATGAAGCCCATTCTCTTGTCATGGAAAAGTAAGTCAGTTGTAGAGACTATGAAAGGAAAGAAAAGCAATGGAAATGGATGGTGATCACTTTAATGAGTTAAGGCTATCTCATTGAAAAATAAAGGTTGAGAGAGAGTAGCAAGTTGGTTGAGAAAATGTAACAATTTGAAATAATCCTGGTTGAACATTGGAGGATGAGACAACAAGTCATGCTGAAGTATATTCTCGATCCATGGGATAATTAATCAAGACCCTCCTAGATCCACATGTAATTAAATGAAGGTCTTCCACCTCGAGCCATAAAAAGAGTATTGAACTCACCTTGGGCCATGTGTGAAGCGCAGCTAAAGAAATGTTTCTCAATTGAGAAAAATGATGTGAGGAATGTAGAAGTGTGAGAGAGTGTGTGCCTATGGAGAAAATAAGGGTGAGAGTTGTTGTAACATAGGATATATGAGTAACACAAGTGCATGAGAGGAGGATGCTAAGTAAGGATTTGTGTGCCTATAGAAGAAGTGAGGTATGAGAGTAGTGAAAGCTATTTGAGTGATTGGGTTGAGTCTGTAAGAGTTTTCAATGGTGGTAAGAGCCTGTAGGGTGTTGAGATGAATAAGGTTGTGTATCAAGCTAAGTGAGAGCCATAGTTGAGAGAAACACATGTGAACAAGACACTTGTGGATACAATATGAAAATTCTATGAAATAGTTGTCTACAGTTTTAGTAGGTTGGTGCTTGCACATTAGGAAGTTGATGCTTCCATCTAAGTGCCTGTCTAAATAATTGTTTTGGGATTTGTGCCTCTTGGAAGTGGGTGCTTACACAATCAAGGAGTTGGTGCTTTTTGTAACCTGATTAGATGTCTACCAAAGAGGGAGTGGGTGCTAACAAGACACATAAAAGAGTTGGTGTTTCCTATTGGTTGGTTCCAACAAAAAAAATAGGGAGTGGGGGCTCATGAAAAACTTGATGTAATCAGAGTGGTGGCTTTTGATCTACACCATAAAAAATAATATTTTTGGTTTTATCCATTTATGGGTTTCCATGTTAAATATCTATGTTCATTTTTTATTCTATTTATGTTGCTATTGTGATGTTCATGTGATGATTTATGCTATTGCTTACATGACATGATGTTGGTTGTTTACATGAATGGTTTCCAAGTAAAAGAAAAATTATAAATTGGCAATATTTGTGAAATCGGCCTTGATACTAATTACCCCCTATCAATATTAATATTGTTTCCAACAATTGGTGTCAAAGTAGGTTCCTTCAAGAACAACTTAATAGCCAGAAGGTAGATCAAAAGGAAACATGGCTAATCAGGATTGGATAACACTAGAAGGAGTACCATTTTTTAATGGAGTTCTCTAGAAGGTTAGAACGGAAACATACTTAATGGATATTGATTTAGATGTATGGTTGTCTCTAGAGTATGGAGTGAAGAATGAATATAACATAGAAGCCAAGAAAGTTATACTGAAAGGGCTATTAAAGGCAGTTTGAGATAAGGTGATACATTGCGAGTCTGCAAAGGAAATGATGGGAAAGATGCAATGTGTGTATGGAAGAGAAATTCAAGATGCACCAAAGAAGATAGAATATCCCTATTTATGTTATACTAAAATAGATCTAAAAAAAGATCCTATTTTCACAAATATTGCTACTAGATATAAAGAGAAGAAAATAAGGAAGAACAAGAAGAAAGCATCTGAAATGAAGGATATGAGAAGATTGAAGATCATCACTCTAAAGTGAAAATTGTTGATGATCACTCCAAAGATGAAGAAGAAGATGAAAAGGATACACAATCTACAATTAAGCTATTGTTTTGTTGTAAATGTAGAAGAATAGGCTATTTACCTTCTAGATGTTCTTATGAATTTCCTAAAGAAAAAGATAGATATGCATCTAGTAGTAGTGAAGAAAGACCTACACTTGTAGTGATAACAAATGAAGGTACCTCTCAGGAGGAGGGAAGAACATCCCATGAGTGTTCAATTGTAGAAAAAAGTGAATGCATCCCTCATAGTGATGGAGATGTTGAAGTTGTAACTAAAGCATTTATTCATAATGTACTGTTGGATTTTATTTACATAGATAAAAAGAGATGTTCATGGAGGAAATATATATATATATTATGGATCCGGGTGCTCCTACATCTAAGAATAAGATACCGCTAGTCCCACGAAAGGAGAAACCTGAAAAAGTATTGCGACATAGGATTCAGATCCCACGGTGTTAAAATCATTTCTGCAGACCTGCATGCAGTTGTTACGGGATCAGAAGGCAATGGAGGGACTGCAAGAACTAATAGATACTTGCACCAACAAGGATAAGCCGTTACCAAAACAACGCGTAGTTAATAAGGTGAATCGAAGTAAGAAGAGAACCGATAGGGAGATGTGGCTGACAATGCAGATTGGTCATTTCAAAATGGGCTAGGTAATACTAGATTTGGGCTATGATGCTAATGTATTGCTAAAGAAAACTTGGGAACAAATGGGGAAGCCTAAGTTATAGTGGTTGCCAATTTAGCTGCGCATGCAAAATCAACAAAAGATAGTTCCCATGGGTCACCTGCATGGGGTAACTATAGATATTGAAGGCGCAAGAGCAGTGGCAGATTTTGAAGTTATTGAGATAGTCAATGACAATAATCCATACTTAGCGTTGCTTAAGACTGATAGGGCTTTTGACATGAACGTAATCATTAATTTAAAGAAGTGAATCATGGTATTTGAAAAGAATTATCTTCGAGTGATTGTTTTGTTGGATCCAGCAGAAGGTGCACGATACACAAAAACGAACCATCATTATTATGAAGATGAAGACATGGAGCACATATATAAGCTAATCGAGCAAAATGAAGATTGGATTAATCCCACTATGAATGGAAGGATTAATAGGGAGAAGGCCAATTCCCACTAATCAGATTCGGATGAAGAGTTAGAAAACTAGCAGAATTGGTTGCATGAGGTCTCTACATTGCAATGTAATCGACTTACAAATTCGCTACAATGTATATCTACTGAGGAATGTACATTTCCTCATTATGATGACTCAGATGATGTCAATATGTTTTTTGACCATTTTGAAAGGGACATACTAGAGGAGCATCTATTCCAAACCTTAGTTCTGGTGTTGAGAGCTATGCCTGCAAGATGGTGGGGTACGCACAAGGATTATTTTTTTGACTCGAAGGAATATCGTAGAATGATGTGATTAAGATTTGGCTATGAAAACACTCGACTCACTGAAAAGTACACAAGAAAGGGTGATCCACTTGAACATTTGGCTTGATGGACTAAGACGTGGGGTGAGGTACTTCAACCAGAGTAGGTGCATATCTTTATTCATACCTTGGATGTTATCCCAATGAACCAGTATTTAGAGACGAAGCTGCAACACAAGACTGTTGATTAGGATGAAATGAAGGAGAGTTTCTTACTAACATTCAACTTCGAAGATGCATTCGTATGCATTGATGAAGCGCTTCAGGATATTAAAGAAATAGTCTTCCGAACACTCGTAGAGCCTATCACTTGGATACAACTTGACTGGAGTATGCAGTTACAACATGCTTTGGAATTTTACAATGTTACTACAAAAGAAAGTGATGAGGATCCACAAAATATTAATATCCCTAAGTTAGAGGGATAACATGAAGTTGCTAGACCTGATGCAGAGATCCCTGATATCTCACAATCGATGTGCACAAAACAAGTAAATATTGGCTCAGAAGTAGCAGTGAAATTCACGAACATTGGCGACTATTGGGATGAAGACACATTGGATAAGGTTGCTAAATTATTACACGAATACCAGGATTTATTTCCAACTAAGTTCCCTGACTTGAAGGGGATAGTAGGAGATCTAGGTACGATGAAGATCAATTTAAATCAGATGTGAAGTTGGTTAAGCATCACCCATATCGGTTGAATCCCAAATACAAGGAAAAGGCATCGATGCTAAAATACCAAGAAGAAGTGATTGCGCACAATCAGCAACAATAATGTAGGTCTGTAGTGAGCTTCCATAGCTCTAGATTACAACATAGTAAGCTTTGGCTAAGAAATTACAGAAGCTGGTAGCAACAATGAAATAATCTAAGGCTAAGGTGGGAAAGGTGCAGTTTGAGTTGCAGCTGCAGATCTTAGAGCTTCAGATGAAGCTACAACATACCACCCCTCTAGAAGTCCGAGAGAAACGCGAGGCTGCTGTCAAAGCTGCTATGGAAGTTCTTTCCACTGTAGTTAATGAATGCAACCAATTTTTTGAGAGTACGATGGAAATGTGGACCTCACTGTAGGAGGACCCACATTTGTAGAAACTTGAAGATGAAATCTGTGAAAAGAAACTGTAGTTTGATGAGGTTAGGGTGATAATGCTAACCTTAGCACCTATGTAGAGGTTTAACAGACTCCAAGAAGGGAAATTCATATAGACTCAGATTGATGAGTTGCGTCAAAAGGCCTCTATCATTTTAGAAAAGATGCAGCCATGGGCCGGCGAGGCAAGCCAATTGTCACAGAATGTCCAGAGAAAATTGAAATCCCTTCAACAGACACAAAGGATGATCAGATTAGCAACCGCAGAGCCAACTATAGAGAATTTGGTTAAAGAGGTTCGACAGGCCGCCACGCAAAGTACAATAGAACTTCAAGGCTTGAAGTCCGAATTCATTGGCCTCAGATCACACATAGAGGATATACCAGCAGAGTGATTTGGGGTCGAGTCACATATTTGTGTTGGGGGGCTGTTGGGACGAGGTCCCCTCAGTCCAATTTTGATAAGATATTGTAAAGTCTCCACATTTTGAGGAGTGGAGTGCAAGTAGTGCAGGTCTCTAGGAGTCAAGGGGTTTTAGGAAGGTCAATGCCCCTTAGTTTTTGTATTGTTTTGAGCTTCGCCCATGGTATTGTAATAGGAAAACATATATAAAGGGATGTTTTAGAAAGTCTAAGGGAGTCACATTTGATCAGATTTGATATGTTTTGAGTATGTAAGCATAAGATCTTTCTGTATTTGGGCAAAGGGGAAGGCTTCTGCTACTGTGTGCGTGAAGACCTTGGAAAGTTCACAACTAAGTGTGTGGGCCCTTTCAGTTGTGTACACAGGGTCTGAAGTGTATATGTATTGAAGATCTGAAATAATAAAGAGTATTTGAAGCAAATCTGTGTCTAAACTATATACTTGTGCGTTTTTTGTATTTATGCTTAGTTGAATGCCATTTATTTGTATTATTGTCTTAATTGCTTTGCGAAGATCTGGATCTATTGTTATAAGTTATTTTATGCATGAATAGATGCTTAGGTGAAATTCATAGCTTTGTTTAACTGAAAATCACTTTAATTTTTGGGATTTCAAGGATAAGGGTTCACAAAGGTTAGATTAGGCTTGAAACCGAAGAAACACCCTACTCCCACATCACATAGCGTTCTAGATGAAAAACCTTGGTTCTAGCATCCCTCAATACTACCTCGGGTGAGACTGTAGCTTGCACTAAGAAGGTTGTTTCCAAATGGTCCAGTAGTGAAGAGTTTTGTCGGTTAGTGCAACTAACTCTGAACTTGTGTCCAAGCCCCCTCAAGCCAATGCAACCATACATGTCATTGAAGACATAATTATATGACAATGATACGTTTTCATTCACCCTACACTAAGAGGTGTATTTCAACTTCATGAAAGATGTGCTTTGTCTTTCATACCTACCCTCCAAAGGGTTGTGAATCAGATGGAGTCTTTATGAGGTCTTGATATTCTATTATACCCTGGGTTCATTGGTCTTCTTATCTGATAATTATCTTTTCTCCTCAGATTCTTAAGTACAATGTAGATTGTCCTCCTTCTTCATCTCCTTCTTAATCATATTTCCATAGCCCGGTAGAATTCATGTATATATAATCCACTCATTACAAGATGACATCAGTATGATAAAATCCTAGTCTAAGATTTTACATGATAATCCACTGACTGAGCCGGAAATGGTATAAGGTTAGGGGGGGAGAAGACTCAGTGACTGGGCTGGACTGAGGGATAAGACCGCACAGTGCCCATCGAGGGAAAAATTTGCGCAGTGCCTACTGAGGGAAAAAATTGCATAGTTCAAGTAGGCAGTGGCTGCTGCGGGATGAGGCTTTGGAGGAAAAATTTGTGCAGTTTTCAGAGGCAAGGGGGGCTCGGCAATAGAGAGGCTTGGGTGACAAATCTACGCAGTTCTTGAGGGCAGTGAGCTCCAATTGAGGGAAGGTCACTTGAGGTAGCCTCTACACAATTTTTTACGCCAAGGGATGTTGGGATTTATGTGCATTGTGCAGTTCCAACAAGCAAGGAAAAAGATTGAGGGTTGTAGATGTGAAGTGCACAATTTAGGAAGGTTTGGTGAGGCTAGGTTGCTAGGAATCTTCCAGAATTTGGCTAAGTGTGGGATTAGTGGAACCAATTGAACAATGATAGAACTTGATTGAGACCACACACTTGGAAAGGTAGTGACATAACATCGATCATCTAGAACATGTGAAAACATGATTCACTCAATGCAACAACCTTTGTGGCAGCTTACGACAAGTGCAGCTCCGATGATAGAATTTGTGAGGATAATGATGACACTTGTGTGATAATGCACGAAACTTTGGAAAGGAGTGTGAAACATGTCTATATGATGATACAACTCATGTTCACAAGGATGGGCTCTTCAAGAAAACCAAAAATTCCCTTTGCATGACAAACGATAAATCCCATGCCTAGAGATGGAACTTTCTATACAAAGATAAAGCATGAACGAATTTTAAGATAGAATAAGGGTGCTTGAAATGATTAGCTTACCAATAATTGGCTAAGGAATGATTGATCACAAGATCCAAAATAGGCCACAAAATTTGAGTGCAAGCCAAAATTTTGGAGGGTGTTGCAACTGCTACAACACTTCCCTTTTCCCTTCTTTTCCTTTCCATCCAATGCAAAGTTTTCTTCATCCTCGCCTTTGGATGAAGTCCCATCTTTGGTATTCTGCCTTATTTCCTCCTACACCAAATCAAAATATAAGCGCTCCCAATTCGATAGTTTCTCCCTCCCATTCACTGAATCTTGATAGCTATGCCAGCTCTTCAGAAGGCCCAGAAGGGCTAGGCTTACCAAGTCTTCTTTAGGAACATTAACACCGACCTCACCAAGCTCATCACGAAATTGTGTGAACTTGCTCAAATACTACAAAATATTTTCATTCTTCTACATCTTGATACTTTAAAATTTATCCTTGAGTGCCAACTTCTTGTGGTCACTATTATTCTTAAACAATTATGTCAATTCTTTCCACATTGCGAATGGATTTTATTTTCCGTGAAGATTTGAGAGAATGTTATCTAGTACTCATTCTAATATTATCCTCCTTACCTTGGCTACATCTCTCTTACTCTTAGAAAGGTCTTGGGCATCTAATGCTTATGGTTTTGCAACATCTGTCTTGGTGTATTCTAGTAATCCATTGTCATCCAATACTGCCTCCTTGCGATCCTTCCATGCAACAAAATTATAGGTGCCTTCCAACGCATACTCTAGCCTTAGTCCATTGAAGGCCATATTATCAACTCTGAAGAGATCCTCCCACACTGAACTCCAAATTCAAGCCTCTTGAGAAACAACTTTGAAATTCCTATTCTACTGTGAATCCTGCTTTGATACCATGTAAAAATTATGGTGTAGATTTGTAGTTGCTCATGAAGTTTTAATCAAAATCACAAGACACAAACCTTCTCTACTGCTATGTGGAAAGTAATTCATATTATAGAACAAAAATTTCAGACATGCAATAAGAAATCACACACATGAAAATAGTATTTTTCTTAGGGAAAACAATATGCTAAAACCCCCAATGTCTACTTGCATTAATTTGATGAATATAGATGTATTACAATTTCTTTTCTCAACTGATCACACCCTGCAAGTGAATAACCTATCTATCTACTCATTGAGAAGCACTAACCTATACTTAGTAAATTATACCTCTACTTGAGCCCCTATTTCCTTGCACAATTCCTTGAGAAATTAGACCCTTATTATTTAGGAATTTCTCCAAAATGGATTGCGGAATTCCTCAGGTTGATCATCAAGTTGCATGCAACACTTGTGCACTCCAAAATAGTCTACAACTAATGTTACACTGCCTTGGAATCTCCACCTCAACTAGGTAACTCGAACTGTCTGCATGCACTAGATATTTTGGGATGATTGATCAATTAAGTCGATCATCATTGAGTTTGATTTAAGTCTCACTGCACAACTGACCTTCCACTAGTTCCCCCAATAGTTGGAACTAGTTTAAGTGAAAACAATTTGAGATAACTTACTTTTATTGCTACAAATTAGCAATCGCACATGCTTAACTGAACTCTAACTCCTCCAACTCGAATTTACTTTTTAAACTAGGTGACGCAAGCCATGTCACACAAGTCAACTGCATCCAAGTTGTTCGCTTATGTGGAAATTCAAATTTTCTTACTTTAATCAAGGAAAAATCGAATTGAGAATTTCTTATTGCATTTTTCAACAATATTCACACAAACTAGTACACACATACACACATATTTTGAGAATATGCATGCATGCCTATTTTTTGATTATCATGACGCTCAATGATGGAGAGACAAGTATTTTGGGAGACACAAGGTGCTTATTTTTTGATGATGACTACTTCAACATGGATATATATGGATGTTTATGCCTTATTTTCACATTGAAGACACGGGGGATGTGTTTTCTTATATAACATGCAACATGTTTTATAACAACATTAGTTGATTTATTTTATTTTCTTTGGAAGCATATGACACATCTTGTTTACAATTGTTTAATTTATGAATTTAAGCTTTTGTGATCCATATTGTGTATTTTGAAAATATTTTGGTAAAAAATCACATTTAGAATTATCTTAATGGAGGCTTTTGTGAGTAGAATTGTTTAAAATATGTCTTCCAGATATATCACATAAAATTATTGATTGTCGACATATTTTGAACCAACCAATGTGGTTCATCATCAAGACAAAAAGATGAAAATAATCTAGTCCAACAAATATATGAAAAGGGAAAAAGGAGTATATTAAGTTAGAAGTGAAAGAAATTAGCCGTTAGACGAAAATAAAAAAATATAAATAAATACAAGAAATAAGAGCCAAATAATAATTAAATAATACAAAAATAAAAATTATAAATATAAATATTTATATAAATTAGAAATAAAAAATATATAATAAATTATAATTCAAGAAATAAGGTTGACGTAATAACCTAAGAAGTTAAATAATAATAATACTATAAATATATAGTATTTATATAATATTATAATCATATAAATTTATATAAATATTGAATTATGTATATGATAGTAAATATAAAAATATATAAAAATAAACCAAATTAAACTAAGGGTAAATAAGAATTAGGAAAAATATATCATAATTAAAAAACAATAAAATAAATATAAATGAAATTTAAGAAAATAAATGGTAAAAAATATCAAGATTAATTATCTATTTTTGTTGTTGTTGTTAAATTGTTTATGATCCTTTAGACTTGACTGTAACTTGAGAAGCCGTGACTCAGTGGCATCTAATCCGTCAAAGTCACTAGGGGATCACACCTAGCTTTCGCCACACCAACCCTAATATTGCTCGATTTGTTTAGCATGTCTCTCCCCCTAACACAAGGTACAACCACCCACCGTGAGATTTGATCCATATCGCCTTGCTAATGAGGCTCATCCTCAATTGGTTGCGCTAATAAGAGTTGACCAAAACTAATTATCTAATATTTAAAGTAAAACTAAAAATAAAAATATAACATTATAAGCATATATTATTGTAAAAGGTAAATAACATTTGTATAAGTAAATAAAAGGCCATTAATAAATATAAATAGAATATTATTTAAAAAAAAATATTAATATAATAATTTTTTTAATAAAGGTGAAATAATAATTAGATATTATTAATAATATGTCAAATAATAATTAGATATTATTAACTGTTATTAATAAATAACTATTCATATAACCTTTTATAACCAAAATAAAGGAAGAAATAAACATATAATTCCAATTTTTTTTAAAGAAAGCTAAAATAAGTAAAATATTATAGCCCTTTATCATAAAAATATTGTAAAAGAACAAAAATTAAGTTAAAGAAAAACAAGATTAAAAGTTATGATGCAGGATAGTTCCTGCCTCGTTAATTAATTGATTCTCCCTGCGAAAATTTTTCTACACAATGTAAGCTCTCTGCACAACTTCCTCTGCATAACTTTCTATGCACACACCTCTTCCTCACAATTACATATGCATTCAATAACGCCTTTTAGTCAGACATTGAAATTCAAGATTGTGAACATTGGGAACTGTGTGTTTTTCCAAAGAACAATGCCCTAACAAAGAATAATGCTCAGGGAAAAGTTCGTTTTGGATCCTTCACCTCTCCATCCAAAGTGCTCACATTGTCCTAGAAATTCTAGTTCTAGAATAGTTTATTGAAATACAAGGACTGGTCAATGTGACCCTTGTCACCCTTTAGCCATTGCAAGGGCTTAATCCGAAGAATTGAAATCAAGGCCATGAGGATAAATGAGAGCATCGATACCATCCCCAACATAACCTTAACCTTTTTCCAACCCATGACACCATGATACCACTCTTTTTTTATACCATTATGAAAAATATTCATATCGTTTCTCTACAATTTCCAGCACTTTGTAGAAAAACTAGACAGAGCAATGGATGATTTAACTGTAGTTTCTTTGGCGAATGGTTATGATCACCAACCAATGCATGTGATCACCACCTATATGTATACATATACAGGTAGAATCGATTAGGCTTAGGAACAACTCTTTTTTGTGACCAATAACATCGCAAATAAATCAAAGAGAAAATTGATGCTTCTCGAGTGCTCTATTTTTTTGGAAGTTGTAATAAGGAACATAATGTCACCTAGTACATGGTGGCCATGTGAGAGCAAACGCATGATGTTTGGTGTTCCACTATGACTCTTTTGAAGTCTCCACTTTTGTTAGCGGAATGAATTCATTCGTTACCATATTTCCTTATGTCCCATATTTTATTTAGATGATTATTTTGCGTACTAGTCTCCACCTTTGTTTTTGGAATGGTGTTTTAAAAGTAGCTTGGCATTGCTTTTCAAGGGAGGGACCCAAATGTCAGCTACAACATTTTTTTATTATTATTAGTTTAATTTTATACTGTATTTGTATATTATAATATTAAAAAGGAGAGAATTAAATTTTGGAATAAACTTGAATTTTCGTAATAATATTAATATTTTCCAAATAATGTTTATTTTGCAGAGCTTTCGCTGCATGGAGGAAATATCTGCACAAGAAAACTCCACACAAAGGAAGATCCGCACAATGTTTGCACAGGAAATCTCGAATATCGATGATCGAGGATAAATAAACTTGCCTCTGCACAACATAAGCAAACTTGCCTTCCCATAACATAGGACCACTAAACTGCAAATCCATTACACAACACAATAATTAGTTGAACTATTCGAAAAATAAAAAAAAATAAAAAATAGTGATTTCATTTCGTAATGCTATGCTAATTTTCATTTCGTAATGCTATGCTAAGCGGGAATGATGGATTTCAAATTCATATCCAAAATTCTATTATGATCTACCATGCATAGTTTACTGGATGCAAACAGTTTTATGTCTCTTACTGGGTTTTTCCCCAAAATTCCATATTTTGGTTAGAATAAAAGGAGATGTAGGGAATATATATTCAGAGGGTGATGGCATTGGGGCCTTGACCTTTTACGTTATAATCCTATTAGCATTATCTTAACCCCTGAATTTGTAATGGGTGGCTAGGAAAAGGGTGTCAGGGATTAGTAAATTCATCGAGCGACTGAAAAGCCATATGAAAATAATATGACCAACCTTGCTCCATATGCATATTTCATGTTAGAACCACGAGTAATAAGAATTGATAGACTTGGCAGGATATTTGGTGGTGGCCATCGATGTTGGGTTTGGAGCTCACCGTTGACTTTCTACCCATTCTCTCACCAACTATAACCATTTACACATGTTGAAAAGGATTGGCAGAGCAGATGAGATTTCATTGTGCGGAGGAAGCTTCCTCCACACAAAGAAGATTTTCCTTAGTTAATCTCTTAAGTTGTAACATCGACCATGGCCAAACCATTAGAATTTCCAAGATCAATACATGGAGGCACTACAAGGAAAAGACCTTCTAGAAGAGGTTTTTGTGGAAGCCCCTATAAAAATAGCCCAAAAATTTGTTTGTAGCAAAGGTGACTAGTGAAGGTGGGTGAGCGGATGTTTAAGGAGATGTTTTTCTGACGGTGTGTCTAAAATATACAAACACACTATTTCTTTAATATCCATATAAGAACCGGTGCCAAATAAAACATGGTGCACTGTGGAAGATTTACTTTTATAAAATAAAAAAATTAGTGCTCTAAATTACAAAACGCACCGCTATTTGAATAATCGATAACACCAAAACAAGGTTAACTTTTAAAAATTTCCAGTGCTATATCCACCTATAGCACCAGTTCCGTTCTTGTAGTAAAACGCCCTGATGTATACCTAGAAGGAACATCTCTATAGTTTTTATTTTTCAAAAAGATGCAGTGCTATATTCCAATGAAGCACCGATGCTGTTAATGTATTAAAACACCTTATTGTATCTTCTAAAGAGCACCGCTAGATAGATTTCAATTTAAAAAAAAAAATTTAGTGCTATTGTCCAACAAAGCACCAGTGCATTACATGTATTAGAATGCTCCGGGTCTTCTTAACAAAAACACAACGATGTGTTTTTTGATTTAAAAAAAACGGTGCTATTAGATATGTGACACAACAGTGTAGTTATAATAACACACCAGAGGAGGGTTAAATAAAAAAACCTCATGACTGTAAATTTCCTTTTTACCATCGACAATACTCGAGAGCTCTGAAGCACCGGTGCTAATCTTTCCTCATGCAAGAACCCTGACGTCGGTGCTTCTCTTGTTCACTATCTTTCTGTACCGTGTTTAGTGCGTGGATTTCCAATTTTCTCAAACAGTGGTGATTTTTTTTCTCAATTACGTGTCAACAATTCCTCCCATATTAGAAAATGTCTAGGTAATGACTATGTTTCTCTTTAATTTAATTTTTAGAGGATTATAATTGCAAATTAGCTCAAAAAATCCACTTTTTATTTTATTTTATTTCATTTTATCTCTTCTTCTTATTATTATTAGTATTATTATTATTTATTTTTTTATTTTTTTCTGTGTGGTGCACTCAGCAACTTCGGCTCACACTCATAGCAATGCACTCTTTAAGTTTACAAGGTGCATTGCCTTTCAGTGAGTCAACCTCATGGCTATTTTAGAGGTGTGTTTCTTAAATGAAAACACACCGAGAAAATCTATAAATTGGACATTAGTGCATACATTTTTAGGTTATGCCCAATGCATTTATATTTACCAAACACACCACAAAAATAATATTAAAAAATATAGTTCAGTGCATTCGATAACCTGAGCATTCTGGACCAGTTCGAATGGTTATACTTGCACACTAGCGCAAAGTTTGAGATGCACCATGATGAAAATTTAAATATGTGAACCAACAGTGGTGCATCATACATATGTATGCATTATATCCATTGCAATTGTATTTGATAGCGCACTTGAGCCGGTGCATTAATTTTTTTTGGGCGCACCATGGATTTTTTTTTCTTCGTAATTGAAAGTTATGTTTCCATATTTATAAATACATTTTTCATTTAATAAAAAAAAAAAATTGTTTAGGGAGCAATCATGTAGTAGAGATGTCTGTAGAGGGAGCAACAACAAGATCAGGAGCAAATGGGAGACCAATACAATATGTTCAGACCATGGGAGGCCCGAGAGAGGGAGAGGGATTTATAAGCTCGCCCTATTAGCGTAGTGACCCAAATTCTCTTGAGGAATGCAAGCCTCCTTAAATACTATGAGGAGGCTACATCCCTAAAGGCACATTCTATCTTATTGGCACATCTAATCTGCCGATGGAGGGTCAAGGAGTAGGGTTTCCATGTCGGTCATGAGGTGTGGTATAGGACCTTTGAGGGGTACATATATTTTATCACTGGCCTATCTAAGAGAGGGGGCGATTTTCCCCAGTTACCTGATGTCCCCCATGGGGTTGCAACAGAGAGTCAACTTACCTACTCTTAGAGATATGTTGGGCATCATGCAGTCCTCCAAAAAAAATTCAAATGCGTGGTGGAAAGTTACGAATTTCTTCTTTTGCTACATAGGAGGTTAGGTGCCTCTCATTATTAGTCACCACAATTGCATGCTTTACTAGTGATGGGTAGGAAAATAGTTGCCATCTTTTGTATAACATTGATTCTTCGATTCAAGTGCCATGATGTATTAGATGGTCTGCCATTTTTTTGAGGTAATTTTCTATGGATTTAGATAGATGTCTTGTGGTGATCCATGGAAGGACAAGCTTCCCTTTTGCTTAAGAGTTTTTTTGTTTATTTTTTGAGAGGTTTTGAGGGACAAGACCTAAATTTGATTGTCACCCTCCTAGGCTAATGCTTGAGGTCCAAATGCACATGTGGGGGTAGATAATGCCCAAGAGGGGGCTGTTGGAGTATCTGACCAAGATTTTTGCCCAGGCATTGGTGCTACTAGACAATGAAGATGACCATTCGTTTATCTTATTGCCATTTCTGTATGCAGGTGTTGATTGGAGACGGTGTCCCAACATCCTCTTCACAATGGATCAATCTGCAAATGATAAAGGTAATATTATTTTTTTCTTTAAATTAGTCTAGTTTCATTTTATTGTTTTAATTAATTAGAATAAAATTTGTTCTAGAACATTCTTTAACTTGTTTTATTAAATTGTTTAATGAAATTGTCTAATTATTTTTGTGTACTATATATTTTGTAGAGATCAAAGCATTCCATGGGGACATACCTCCTCCACTGCATGGAGTAGATGAGGAGCTGGGCGAGGCCCAAGAGGTTGAGGCACATTCCATGGGGACATTCCTCCTCCACCAGATGGAGTAGATGAGGAGATGGGCGAGGCCCAAGAGGGTGAGGCACATTGTTAGCGGGGAATGGGTGTTTGGGCACATAGGGATGGTATGAGATTTTAGATGGAATATTGCGACAAATTGTCTAGAGTTTTGGTTGAGGAGGGAGTCCTCCCTGCGAGGGCTCGAGACATCAAGATAGATCCTAGGTTTGTGGATATCTACAGGGACTCTTAGTGTGAGATGGTGACTCTTATGCATCAAATCGTTGGAGCTAGTAGGCTACTAGAAATGATGAGGGATACAAGGCATGCAACACCAGATAGCTGATTTGGAAACCTTCTAATTTGGAACACTTAGAGTTAGAACATGCGTCTGATTTGGAAGCCTTCAGCTTGGCCACTAGTGACTTCTTGGCCCAACACTCACTTATGTTGTGAGTGGAGCTCTTATGGAACTCACACCACTTTCCCGTGTCCTTCTTTATACTTTTGGTGTTGTTCTTTATTTGTAGCTTTGATGGGTTGTCTTGGGTTGCCACACCTTGGATTTATCCTTTTCTCTGCGATTTGGGGGTGCCTTTCCTTGGCTTCAGATTCACAGATCCAAATTCTTGCTTCTTTTGTTTAAGCTTATGCTCAATCTTGACAGTGTATCTATATTCTATGTCGAGCGAGGAGATGTCCAAGAACTCCATCTCATTCTGGATGTGCCTGTGTAGACAACCATGGTACTTGAGTACCAAATGTTGCTCATAAGCCTTGATACCCAATTTCATGCGAAGGGTATGAAAAACATTGGTAAACTCTGGCAAGTCTTGGTCCTTTCCCTGTCGTAGCATGATCCAATTTATGTATTTATCCTCATAGCTTCCAACAGGGTAGTACTGCTCCTTGGTGACATCCTAGAATGAATTCCAAGTGGGTGCACTTGAAAATAGTGAGGGTTTACTTTCGTCCTTCTCATAATAGGTTTCTCACCGGTCCTTACGGTGGGGAGGGGTGACTTTGAGTTGTGAAAAAGTAATATATTTTCAGGGTCGTAACTTTGCCATACGATCTCCATTTAATGTGCACAATACCTCGTTAGAAAGGTCTGTAAAAGGAATACAACTTGCGAATGAAAACATGAGTCAAAGACTCATGTTTCCTTGGTTTTCCCCAAAAAACATCATTTAGGGCCTCAAAACGGCTCCGAAAGTTCAAGACCCGAAAAAATTCCAAAAATAGTAAATTGTGCTACAATTAAGGAAATTGAAAAAAATGAAAGAAATAATGGTTGGGGTCCAAGTGGAATAGGTGGGTGGCCATGATATCCACCTGGATCACTAGCACTACTATGTCTGTTGTATATATATATCTATTATACATAATATATATATATATATATATATCACATTTTTTTGTTCATGTTTATGTACTTAATTTATATGTTGGTGTTGATGTGTATATTATTAAGTCATGTTAGATATGTTCATTTAATGTGCTTGTAGATAGATGTGTATGTGATAGCAGTTAACACAAATGTGGCTCAAGTAGCATAATAATGCATCCTGCAGGTGGAAATCAGGAACCTGCTTGCCATCTACTAGCATCTGGTATGTGGAGGTGAACTTTTGATCATTTTTGTATAGTTGCAGCCATCCAAAAGTCTCGTGGCCACAAGAGTTGAGAACAATAGTTAGTGCTGCAATTGGGGGCCAACTGAGGTAGTCTGCAACATGATTGATGATTTCCTTTTTGTATTTAGTGTTCAAGTGGACTTGTTGCAGATATGTAGACCACTTCTGATGGCGATCATTCTGTAACTTCCCTTGTGTCTGTATAAACTAAAGAGGTTGGAGATCAATGTGGATGACCATCTCCTTCCCCAAAATGTAATGCTTCCATTACTGACAAGCCTGCATGATGGAATACATCTCTTTATCATAGGTGGGGTACTTCCAAACTATATTGGAAAGTGTCTCACTATGCTAGGCCACTGGATGCCCATGCTAGGTGAGGACTGCACCAATAGCATAGTCAGAGGTGTCTGTCTCAATTTTAAATGGTTGCTGCAGGTCTAGCAATGTGTATCGGTGCAGAGCACATGCAGTGCTTCAACTCAATGAATGCCTTCTGTTGGGACTCAAACCAAGAAAAAATTTCTTTCGCTCTGCCTTCATAATCTGACTCAAAAGCCAAGTGACATGGGAGAATCCAAACACGAACCTCCGATAAAAATTTGGAAGGCCCAAAAAGTTGCGAAGCTCTATTAGAGTGGTCATGATTGCCCAATCCCTAATGACTTGGATCTTAGTTGGATCCACATGCACGCCACACTCATATATGATGTAATCAAAATATTGGACCTGGTTCATGCCAAATGTGCATTTCTCCAAGTTGACACACAATTTGTGCTACCGAAGGTTTTAAAGGACCTGCCAAATGTGTTGCAAGTGTTCTTCCCAACTCTTGCTAAGGATGAGGATGTCAACCAAATAAACAACAATGAATGAGTTGGTGAAGGGCCGCAATATGTCATCCATTAGCCTCATAAAAGTAGCAGGGGAATTTTTCAACCCAAAGGGCATAACCAACCATTCACAAAGACCTTCCTTGGATTTGAAGGCATTCTTCCATACATCTGTGGGATCTATTGGAACTTGGTGATAACCAGACTTCAGATCGATCTTTGTGAAATACTTTCCCCGCTTGAGTTGGTCGAGAAGGTCATCAATCTATGGGATTAGATACCTGTTCCTAACGATGATTTTATTTAGTGCCTTATAATCAATGCAGAGCCTCTAGGTCCCATCCTTATTTTATACAAGTACAATTGGGCTCCCATAAAGCGAGGAACTTGGTCAGATGTTGCCTTTTTGCAGCAAATCCTGGATTCTTCGCTTGATCTCTTCATTTTCCAGAATGGAGCGATGATATATCAACTTGTTGGGTAGAGGTTCTCCTGGAGTCAGATTGATTGAATGCTTGACCTAACAACGAAAGGATACCCCTGTGGGTTAGGAGAAGATGTCCCTATATTATTCCACGATCGTATCCACCTGCTTCTGATGCATGGAGGAACCCTTCCTAAGGGAATTGGATGTGGATACGATATTCCCCTTACTTTGAGAGTGAATCAGAAAGGAATCAAATTTCTTGGTCTGTGAAATGATCTTACTGCATTTCTTTGTAGTGATCAAAGAGATGGCGGAAGATGGGGCTACCTCTAGTATCATGTACAACTTATTACCCAAATTAATTATCATGGAGTGAGGTTTAGACTCATATACAACATGTCGCTTCCACAACTATGGTTGTCCTAATAATACATCACAAAATTCAAGAGGAGCAACATCACGCATTACCTCATCCGTGAAGGGCTTGGTGCTGCAAGGAAGGCAAAACTGCTAGATGATACGAAGATCTCATCCTTGGTGAAGCCACCCGATGGTGTATGAATGCAAATATGATGTAGTCGATAGGCCCAATTGCTTCATGAACTCTACTGAAATGAGGATCTTTTGGCTCTCACTATCGACAATGAATTACTACAGTGAACCCTTCAACCACATCTGAGTGGAAGAAGCATTCCCTCTCCTCTAAATATTCAAGATCATTCTTTTGGATCTTGGTAGTGGCCACGGTGGCACTGGTATCTGTGTCAATGATATTCTTCCCTTTGTCATTCCCCTTGTTGGGTTCTGACTCAGAGTTAGAACATGCGTCTGATTTGAAAGCCTTCAACTTGGCCACCAGTAACTGCTTGGCCCAACACTCACCTGTGTTGTGAGTGGAGCTCTTATGGAACTCACACCACTTTCCCATGTCCTTCTTTATCTTCGTGGTGTTGTTCTTTGTTTGCATCCTTGATGGGTTATCCTAGGTTGCCCCGTCTTAGCTTTATCCCTTGCTCTATGATTTTGGGGCGCCTTTCCCTAGCTTCAGATTCATAGATCCAAAGTCTTGCTTCTTCTGTTTAAGCTTATGCTCAATCTTAATAGTGTATCAGTACTCCGTGCTGAGCGAGGAGATATCCAAGAACTCCACCTCGTCCTGGATGTTCCTGTGTAGAGAGATGTGGTACCTGAGTACCAAATGTCGCTCATAAACCTTGATACCCAACTTCATGCGCAGGGCATGAACAAAATTGGTAAACTCCGACACGTCTTGGTCCTTTCCTTGTCGTAGCATGACCCAATTTATGTATTTATCCTCATAGCTTCCAATAGGGTAGTACTGCTCCTTGGTAACATCCCAGAATGAATTCTAAGTGGGTGTGCCTAAAAATAGTGAGGGTGTACTTTCGTCCTTCTCACAACAGTTTTCTCACCAGTCCTTAATGTGGGGGCCGACTTTGAGAAGTGAAAACGTAATCTTTTCCCAGGGTCATAACTTTGACATAGATCTCCATTTGATGCGCACAATACCTCGTTAGAAAGGTATGTCAAAGGAATACAACTTGCAAATTCATGTTTCCTTGGGTTTCCCCAAAAAACGTCATTTAGGGCTTCAAAATCGCTCCAAAAGTTCAAGACTCGGAAAAATGCCAAAAATAGTAAATTGTGCTACAATTAAGGAAATTGAAAAACTGAAAGAGATAGTGGTGGGGGTTCAAGTGGAATAGGCGCATGGCCACAATATCCACCTGGATCACTGACACTACTATGTCTGTTGTACCATCTATATATATATATATATATATATTAAATTTTTTTTGTTCATGTTTATGTACTTAATTTATATGTTGGTGTTGATGTGTATATTATTAAGACATGTTAGATATGTTCATTTACTGTGCTTGCAAATAGATGTGTATGTGATAACAGTTATTTGACATGAGATGTATATTAATTTGAGGATGTGTCACGATGATCTTAGATTACAATGTTTGTGTTTTGTTAGATGTCATCATAATGATGATGCCCATTTAGATTATTAGATTTGTGTGTTAGCTAATGATGTTTATATGTGTTAGAGGTGTATATATTTAGATGATTGTAGTGAATTTGATTGTGTATGTTAGATGATGTTTATGTTTGTTAGATGGTTATCATCATGATGTTTATATTTATGAAATAATATTTATTATAGATTATATATCGATGAATTTATATCAAATTTTTATACATGAAATTGCATTCAAAACGACTTACTTTAAAAAAATGCAAAGATATTTTTATAAATTACAAAGTTTAGTATGGTCGAAACTATGATTGTAGAATTTACGATATAGATAGTTCATTCATATTCATTCTAACTTTAATTAGTAAAATTTAAAAAAAATGCAATATTTTTATAAATTACAAAGCTTAGTATGGTTGAAACCATGGTTGTAAAATTACAATATAGATAGTTCATTCATATTTATTCTAACTTAGTTAGTAAAATATTTAGATACTCACAAGGAAAAAATAATTAAAGGTACAATAATTTAGTTGTTTTTTAATAAGACAAAAATGTGTAATATTCAATTTTTAAATATAAAATATTAATAATAATAAATTATTCAAAAATATAATTTAACCAAGTCAATATTGGTTTATAAAATTCAATCTATTGTTAATTTTAAAAAGGGTAAGTCATAACTTTTTATAATTAATTTATCAATAATGATATAATATTTTCAACCAATTTAAATTTAATGTTTATATCCACTCTTACCAATTTAAATTAGAAATTTCTCTCTAAATATGGGGATCCAAAAATGTAAAATAAGCTTGTGAAGTTACTTGTTGGAGATTTGCTTTATTGGAAGTTAAATAGTACAAAATCATACTATAATAGATTTAAACTTTTGACAAATAATATATTTGATTATTTCTTAATGAACGACTCAAGATATATTATTTAAGTACTAATCTTATAAATGATATAAATCAAGGTTTCGAAATTCACTAAAAACAACATGATGTAATATAATAGAATAAAAAGAATGTCAAACTTAACTCAATATTATATAAGAGGAACCAAACTAACTAAATAAATTATGTTAATGTTGACTTTAATAAAATATTTCAATGAAAAAATAGATAATTGAAAGTAAAAAAATTCAATTAGTTCCTAATAAAAATAATAAAAGCAAAATGTATAATTCATTCAATTCTTAATATAAAATGAATATCCTACACTTAAAAAATATTGCCATTCATAGAAAAACAATGCCTGTGTTATGAAAAATATTTCAA
Source organism: Pinus taeda (assembly GCA_000404065.3). NCBI lineage: Eukaryota > Viridiplantae > Streptophyta > Pinopsida > Pinales > Pinaceae > Pinus > Pinus taeda. Next base: position 8,666 of record APFE031316849.1, on the reverse strand, counting down.
TATCAACTATATCTATATATATATTGAAAAATATAAAATCTTATGTTTATAAAATTTCGACTTTTACATTTTATTCATTTTTCAAGTATATTTTATTGTCAATTTTGTATAAAATGATGCAAGGCTGGCCTGCAATACCTGTCACCTGATGCAAGCCAAGCCTACAATACCCAGGATCTCTTCACTTGCAAAATACATCTCAGTTAAATAACCCCAATGGCCAATTCAATTCAAATAATTCACATGCATTCATCCTTCCGCTATTACA
>APFE031316848.1:0-35766 GCA_000404065.3 Pinus taeda | reverse complement strand
TAAGATGTGCTATAAAATTTTCAATAGATCACCCATTACATTTTCCTGTAAAAACCTTACTGTTATAAGCCACGAAGAGGGTTTTTGAAAACAAATCGCTTACTTGGCGAAAATCTGAAATGGCCACAATTCAGTCAATATTGCTCAAAATCCCTATTATGACCTATTTTCAGAAATGGAAAAACCATTATGCATCTTCCCATGTGATATAAATCGTAATCTAGGCACTGGAATTTCCTATTCACGCTGCAACTGTCCCGCTGTCACAAAAAATTGTTGAAAAAATAATTGATTTTAAATCAGTATATCTCCCTCATCCGGACTCCGATTGGACTGATTTTTTTTTGAAATTGGGTATTTTTTCACAAATAATATAGATCTACAATTAGATTTTGCAAATTTTGCACCGAAGCGTACAAATCTATGCCACAAAATCATTGCCCCAAAAAAATGTCTACAACAACACTAATTTTTAAATCAGCGAGATCTCCTTCATCGAGACTCCGATTCGACTGATTTTTTTTTAAATAGTATTTTTCATCAACAACCTATATCTACAATTATATTTTGTAGATTTTCCACCAAATCATATAGATCTGATCTGCAAATTCACCGCCCCGAAAAATGTCTGCAACACCATTCATTTTTTGATTAGTGATATTTCCTTCATCCGGACACCGATTTGGCCGATTTTTTTTTTGAACTTGGGTATTTTTCACAAAGAATCCATATCTGCAATTATATTTTTCATATTTTCCCCCAAAACATACAAATCTGATCTGCAAATTCGCTGCCCCTAAAAGTTCCCGCAAAAGAATAAAAAAGAATTCTCCACTTTTTCCCAAGAAAGTGCTCTGATACCACTTGTTATAGATCTGATATAAAAACATAAGACAATGAAAATAAAACTAGAAATAACAAGATTTGAATAGATAGAAATGCTTCTTTATTGATCAAACCCTTAAGGTAAGGCAACACCATAGATTCACTCCTTAAGGAGGGAGAACACTCCACAAGCTATATGCTTATTCATACAATAATCCTTGACAGCCTTCAATGGGGAATCTCTAGCCTTTATATAGGCTTCATACATACAATACCATGGGTCATTACCATGGTTCCCTCAATACCATCTATAAAATACCATGCGCTTATTACATTATTGTTAACTACTTGTGGTCCCTTAAATGATATGGGTTAACCACCTTATTTATTACTATGGCCCATCCCATTATTAGATTATTTCGTTGGGTACCTCCCTTTGTACCCCATATTATCCCCCTAGGTATACTACATATTATAGAGCATTTTAAAACTAAACTTATAAGTTAAGTGATGTAAATACATATATATTTCGTTTAGTGAGAGATCCATTTTACTATTGTCGAAAGGTACTTGGCTTTGAATCTAATAATTCTCATGCATGTGACATTTTTGCATGATAAAATTTAGAGATAAGGCTAAATATGTATGAGCATAAGAAGGTTCATGGCCATTGAATATGTCAAACATTATAATTTAGTTGGAAGAAAACATATCAAATATCACATAATCCACTACACTACTTCCAAACCCTAAATATAAGTCTTCCAGTTGGAGTTTGGTCACTTGATTAACCCATTCAAAATTGCAATGTCTTGAAAACTGCAATGCTTTACTAAGTCCCTATCAAATAATTATTAGTTAGGGTATTCAATTTTTTTTTGAATTTACTAGCTAAATCAAGCTTGGGCAATAAGTGCCTTACTCCCAGAAACAAGAGGAAATCACAGGAGAAGGTAGAGGCAACATCCAACAACTGAGGTGGAGAGAAAAGCTAAAAGATGAAAAATAGAGGGAAAAAGGCAACTCCATGATTATGTTTGACTAAGTCCATGTCAAATAATTATTAGTTACCATCTTCAATATTTTTTTGAATTTACTAGCTTGATCAAGGATAGGAAAAAATTGCCTCACTCAGAGAGACAAGCAAGATCTATCTCTTGAGGTGGGAAAGAAAAGCTAAAAGATGAAAAATAAAAGGAAAAAGGCAACTCCAACATTAACATACAAACTTGTTGGAATTCTGAAGTCAATTGCTAAAATAGTTTAATTTTCCGTGTTCTTGATAATGCACTAGTTTTAAAATTAAAAATAAATATATATCTCTTTGGAAATAAAAAAAACTTATATTTTTAATAAAAAGTCAAGAGATTGATTTTCTACTCATAGTTCCATGTTCTTCCACCATTCAATGACTTCTATCATCGTTACTTTGTGTTTTTATTTTTAGTTTTTTCAAACTATCTAGAAGTCCCTGTTATGTTTCTCATGATATAAATTCAGATCAAAAGTTCTCATATAGCAAAAAAATTATGGTTTAAATCATTTAGTAAGAAAATACATTATTTAAAATATATTATTTACACAATAATATTACTCACACGTGTTATATATAAAAGTCGGTTTAACAATAATAAAAAAGCAATATAATAACGTCGGTTTACTAATAATAATAAAAACGAATGTGGGAATAAGGATATATATATGTCATCGAGTCTTAGTTGGCCAACTCAAATCAAATTACGATTTCCATGCACGTGATCTAATTGCAACACACTAATATTTTCGGTTGCTACTATCGGTTAATCAATATGGTCTGTGAATAAGGGAAAATGAGATAATAGAAATAGCAACCAATGTAGTATTTACAAGTAGAATGATGTTAAACATAGTAAAGGAGTTTATGAAAATAAAATACACCCTCAAACAAGAAACAACAATTACCAATTATTATTAAAATTTGAATAGTATACATTTACAATAACAATTTTGTGTTTCTTAGTGTAATGATAAATGATTTTGAAAAATTGAAGATTTCGATTTTATATTATAGAGTGCCCAAAAATAATTAGAAGAAATAGATAAGATAAAGAAGATGAGAAGACCTACCTGTAGTTTTTCTATCTTCTTATCTCCTTTGTATTGATCCTATCGCTTCTTCCAATACTTAACACACTTGAGAAGTACCTGTAAACATCAACAGAAGGCAGAGAATGGATCAAAGTTGAACATCTATTGAATACAAGTAAATGGAATCAGATACATTCACACATATAAGCATCATATAACAAGATAAGCATATGGGAAAAAGGTTCAAATAGTTTATTGAATAGAATAAGGAATTAGAACCATCAAGTTTGATTCGAATTCACTCCTCCAGCTTGGATCCCATCCACATCACATAAAAAGCATGACAAACTTGTAGCGTAACAATACTTGTCTCAAAGTCAATTCTAATAGCAACATTATCTCCTTATAATTCAAGATAGTCCAGCCCCCGATCACTTAGATGAGTGTCCAATTTATAGTAGGATGAAGGAGGTTATGTCATAAATGGGGGTACTGAATGGCCTTCCATACTTAGAATTAGTTCCATGGAGGAAGGGATGAGAGGATAGGATGCATCTTAAATCATTCCTCACCAATTTTCAAGCTCATAGGAGTTAATAAGTGAGGGAAACTTCTAGATGTCTCAAAGAGATGAGAATATTTCCTGAACCCTATTTGAATTTCTCTCAATCTCTCCCAACGCAGGCGAAAGAGAGCCTAAGTGCTCTCCAGAGCACCGTGGCATGGACTCAACTTCTCTACAATGCACAGTTACATGGGCCTGCTTGGACTGGTCCCTTTAGAGGTCATTTCACGATGTCTTCAAGTCATGAGACTATCTGGGAAGGAGTCATTCAAAAGGGTCACTTGTTTAGGACATGTAGGAACTAAAATTAGGGTTTGATGAGTCCTAAAACACTGATCTAGATGATGGGAGTGATGTGCCCAAATGGATCTGTAACAGTTGCCCCATAAAGCATGAGTTTGAAAAAATGTTAATGTAGAATGAAATGCTTCACAATGTGATGAGGAGGTTTCAAAGTGGAAGGTGACCTGCATCAATTACAATACATATATCATGATATTTTTATTTTTTACATGAATTGTTAAGGGAAGGCATACACATGCTCAAAATATAAACTTTCATTAGATGTACACAGACAATGGTCTACAAATATAGACCCATGATTGGAATGACCATAAATGTAAGGCCATTGTACATATGATTTAGTACTCCTGAAATCACAACCCAGATCAATGAAACTAGACCAGGAGTATTCTATCTCGTTCAATCATTTGCTCAAGTACGAGTCTAACCATGTGAATATGCGATCTGAAGTCAAACATGGGAAGGCACTATCTGATTACCAACCAATGATGTAAGTCATTAACGCAGAAGAGAGAAGTCACTGATAAAGATAATGATCCTCAAGGTACTGCAATAAATTATGCATCGTGTGAATGGGTGTTTCTAAGTCAACTTACTGGATAATGTGTTCATGTCGACAATAAGTGACTCATCGTAGGAGGGCCTTGATGTATCTCACATCAATGACACAAAATGAGTGTAATAATTTTGGAGATGGAATTTGTCTAACAACACAAAGTTCAGGGATGGTGGTCATGAAAATGAAGGTTTATGCACTGTAAAGGATGAATTTAAACTGGTTGACTTCACTTGAACATGTCAATGAAACTGAAATGAATTGGTAGCATTGGCGCAAAATAAAGTGACAGATTGTATGATATACCAATGGTATGATAACCATCAAGTTGATAACCCAACCCAAGTAGTCACAGTGACGAAGTGAAAGTGTCATGTTCAAGAGCGACTTGGTACCAAAAGTGGTTTACCCATTTTTCCATTTTCCCGAGTCATTGGTGACCAGTACCTATTTGTTTTTTATCAAGATTGAGGAGGATAACATATGCTTGTTTTATAATTCCATCCTTCAGGTGAATCTATCACTATGTGATGTTTTAACGAGTCTAGCGAAGGTTAAACTCAGTCTTTTCATGATCGACAAGTTTGTCGCTATTTGATGTTTCAACAAGTTTAACGATAATGATAACTTGGTCCTTTTCATGTTTGGAGTGTTTGAAAAGGGATGAAAAGAGAAATCCAGAGGTTATTTTTAGTAGATTTGTCTCTCAAGCCCAAAAAAGCGTAAAATAATACGAGAGAGCCCCTATCGACTATGTTTGTTCAATGTATTCCTTTTTCGTAAATAATACATATCAGCCTGAAATAGGGTTAAACTTATACTGATTAGATGTCGGTTCCAATCCATTAACGAACTGAAAAGGACAAGCGGTTGAAAATCTTTGCATATTTAGAGAGTATAGAGAGAGCTTAAAGAGGACTCCACTTTGAGGAATGACTGGTGTCTAGGATACCAACTAATTCTGATGATGTAGGAACTTCTCAAATCATGTTGATTTCTGCGAAGAGGCTCACTAATAAGACCACTCATTGCAATTATTCCTCAAAAAGTGTAAAACAACCAAGTGAAAGCGTATGATCAGCGAAGCTGATAGTGATGATGGAAGGAGAAAAACCAAGGCTCATCTAATGGAAGAGGCTAATAAAATGGAAATCACGAGGGTTAAAAAGAAAATGGGTTCATTTTACACAAGCTTGAACCACAGGAAACTATGCTTGGATTCAGTTTCATGTTTACACAAGCTTGAAACGAAAAAACTATGGTTGGATTTAGTTTCATTTTTACACAAGATTGAAATGAAAACTATGCTTGAATTCAGTTCCATGTTTACACAAGCTTGAAATGAACACTATGCTTCAGATTGGTTTACATACCCCCAATATGATGACTCGAAACTAGGTGCATGCTAGCCAAGTTTCATCTAATTCACCTAAGTAGACTACTTGTGGCTATCAGGTGGATGGAGTGACTGTTCATTTACAAGATTAGGTGAAAGACTTGACTAGTATTTTACGAGATATAATCAAAGACTCGAATTGGAACTTTCCTCTAGCGAACCTTGTTTCATTTTTTAATGAGCTTGTCATAAGACAAGGAACTCTACTCAAATCCCTTGTTCCATTTTTTATTGGGCTTGACACAAGACAAGGGACTATACTCTGGGACCTATTTCATTTTTTTAAGAGGTCAACATATTAAAAGAACTATCCTCATATTCCTTGTTTCAACTTTTTAACGAGGTTGACACAAGACAATAAAATATCCTCGTATTCCTTAATTCAGTTTTTAATGACGTTGAGACAAGTCTAGGGAGTATCCTCGTCTTCCTTATTTCATTTTTTAATCAGGTTGACACAAGACCAGGAGCTATCCTCATATTCGTTGATAATGACCTATAAGAGGTCATGAATTCCAAGAGTTTCTCATCAGATGGGAGAACAATGCTCTCGACGGGATCTGTAGCAAGGAATCCATTAGAGGGATTTGGTTCCAATGCCCCCAATACACAATGTACAACATCACTAAATTGATCGTCAGTTGATGTAGGCATGGAACGGGTTGCCACATAATTAACCCATGGTGGGGATGATGCCATTGGTACAAAAGGACCATTTAGGGAAATTTTTTTGGGAGAATTTGGTATCTACAGATAGATACTAATTCCCTAGATAAGTAGCCATATTTATAACAACCATTTAAAGAACTTTAGCCTTTTCCCATAAGAAATATATAAGACAAAGAAGATGAGAAGACCTACTTGTAGTTCTGCTTTCCTCTTGTCTCCTTTGTATCCATCCTATTGCTCCTTCCCATAATTAACACACTTGAGAAGTACCTGTAAACATCAACAGAAGATAGAGCATTAATCAAAGAAAAAGATCTATTGAATACAAGTAAATGGAATCAGATAAATTCACACATATAAGAATCATATAACAAGATAATCCTATGGGCAAAAGGTTCAAATACTTTATTGAATAGAAGAAGGAATTACAACCATCGAGTCTAATTCGAAGTCACTCATCTAGCTTGGATGCCATCCACATCACATCAAAAGCATGACAAACTTGTAGCATAACAATACTCGTCTCAAAGTCAATTCTCATAGAAACATTATGTCCTTACAATTCAACAAAGCCTAACCCCTAATCACTTAGATGAGTGTTCAATTTATGAGAGGATGAAGGAGGTTATGTCATAAATGGGGTTATTTAATGGCCTGCCATACTTAGAATTAGTTCCATGGAGGAAGGGATGAGAGGATAGGATGCATCTTAATTCATTCCTAATCCATTTTCGATCTCATGGGAGTTAATAAGTGAGGGAAAATTCTAGATGATTCCAAGAGATAAGAATATTCTCAAAACCATATGTGAATTTTGCTCAATCTCACCCAACATAGGTGAAAGAGGTCCTAAGTGCTCTGCAGAGCACCATGGCAAGGACACAACTGCTCTGTGACACACCATTACATGGGTCTGCCTACGCTCGTCCCTTTAGAGATCATTTTAGGATGTCCTTAAGTCATCAAACTATTTGTGAAGGAGGCATTCAAAAGGGTGACTTGTTTAGGGCATGAAGCAACTAAAATTAGGGTTTGTTGAGTGCTAAAACACTGATATGGATGATAGAAGTGACGTGCCCAAATGGATCTGTAATAGGGTTTTATTGTACTAATGTTCTTTGGGTAACAAACATATGCCCTTAGCTCTTATACATTAGCTTTGAACCCAAAATCTATTCTAACATTCCAAAAGAATCATGTAACAAACGTATGTCCTTAGCTCTTTTACATTAGCTTTGAACCCAAAGTATATTCTTACTTCCCAAAATAAGCATGTACAACTTGTAAAAAGTGTGGCTAATTATGATAGTCTTGTAATTAGAGGGAATGTTTTCATATCCTTTGTTAAAGATATAAAAAATAAGGCTTTGCATCCAAGAAATAATTAAGTCTTGCTTCAATTCAAAATTAAAGGGTTTCTGTATGTGGAGGATATGGATAGATTCTCCCATTTTTTAAATTTTAGCTTGGTGGCCTTCAACGACATTAGTTATCCCATTAGTGAGATGCGTAACCCAAAATTCAATGACTTCAAAAGAAAATATATCGTCCTATATATGGGTATTCAAAATCGTGTCCATAGTATTAGCAACATCATATATATTTTTAAGGTAAATGATGGACTTTTTCAAGGGAAGAATTTCTTTATTCTTATTAATTAATATTTTTCTTCGGATTTTTTTATGGTCAAACATAGAGAGGTGTAGTAACTAGTATTGATTTCTACTTATACAGTAACATTTCTATCTTTTAATAATATTTTTTTGTTAGGAGCACCCATAATTTATTTTCTAGTAATTTTACAATCATTATCATAGTTCCATTATTCTTTTTGTTTGAAAATTTGTTAGATGACTTGCTAATTGTTTCAGAGAGGACTTTAGTAGAGTACTTGTTGATTGTAGTAAAATTATTATAGATGATTTTAAAATTATACTTATAAGTTAAGAGATGTAAATCGTTATATATGTCCTTTAGGAAGATATCAATTTCTCTTGTCAAAATGTAGTTGGCTTTCACTCATAATTCTCATGCATGTGATATTTTTACATGGAAAAATTTAGAGTTAGATTTAAGGTTGTATGATCATAGGAAGGTTCATTTCCATTGAATGGGTCAAACATTACAATTTTGTTGGAAGAAAACATATCAAATATCACATAGTCCGTTAGACTTCTTCCAAACCCTGGATATAAGTCTTCTATTGGAGTTTGGTCACTTGTTTAAACCATTGCATATTATAATGTCTTGAAAACTACAAAGTTTAACTCAGTCCCTATCAAATAATTATCAGTCAAGATATTCAATATTTTTTCAATTTACTAGCTAAAGAAAAGTTGGGCAACGAAATGAATAACACCGAGTGATAAGGACGAGGAAATCACTGAAGAAGGTAGAGGCAACATCCTACAGCTAAGGTGGGCAAGAAAAGCTAAAGATGAAAAAGAGAGGGAAATGGAAACTCCAACATTAAGTTTGACTAAGTCAGGATATTCAATAATTTTTCAATTTACTAGCTAAAGAAAAGTTAGGCAACCAAATGAATAACACCGGGTGATAAGGATGAGGAAATCACCGAAGAAGGTAGAGGCAACATCCTACAGCTAAGGTGGGCAAGCAAAGATAAAGATGAAAAAGAGAGGAAAATGGAAACTCCAACATTAAGTTTGACTAAGTCCGTGTCAAATAATATTAGTTATCATTTTCAATATCTTTTTGATTTTACTAGCTAAATGAAGGTTGGGAAACAAGTGGCTCAGTCAAAGAGGCAAAGAGGATCCGTGAGGTGGAAAACAAAAGCTAAAAGATGAAAAAGAGAGGGAAAAAGGCAAATCCAACATTGGCATACATGATCATTGGACTTTTGAACTCAATTACTAAAATAACTTGACTTTCGGTGTTTTTGATAATCACTTATTTTAGAATTAAAGATAAATTTATATATCATTGGATATAATAACCAATTATAATTTTAATAGAAAAAGCCAAAAGAGTGATTTTCTACTATTGTGCTATTCAATTATAGGTATATTTTTGTTTTGTGTTTTATTTTTTATTTTTTTGGACTATCTAAAGTTCTGTGTTATGCTTTTCATGATATAAATTTAAATCACAAGTTCTCATATATGAAAGAAAAAAAGAAAATAAAAATAAAAATTAGTGTATAAATTATTTGTTAGGAAAATACATTATTTATAATCTCTTAGATAATATTACTGGCACTTCTTATCTTAATTATTTTATTTTATATATATATATATATTATAGTTGTTAAAATTATTTTTAAATAACGAAAAAATAATAATAAGAAGTTAAAGATATATAATAGAGTGTAAAATAAATATATATATAGCTTCGAACAAATATATGAAACTAAAATGCAAATACTACATAATAAAGTCGGTCTAATAACAATAAAAAAAGTTATATAATATAGTCGGCGTGCTAATAATATTAAAAAAGAATGTGGGAATAAGTGTACATATATATATAGATCATCAAATCTTACTTGGCCAACACAAAATCAAATTACGTTTTGCATGCACGTGCTCTTATTGCGACACTACAATATTTTCGGTTGCCACTCTCTGTTAATCACTGTTGTCTATTGCAAACAAGCGAGACAGAAGCTTTCACAATTGATCTTCAGCTTTTACAAAAACTCTTCTCTCTTGGTTTAACAAGGTTCGGTGGAGTGATACGCAATATTTTTCATTATTTGAGTTTGAACTAGCACTGAATTGTTGTCGGATTTTTAATCCGTTGTTATATTTCAGCTAGAAATTTCTCGTTGAATTTTATAACTTAATTTTTTTTATGTATGATAATTGATACCGTTATCGTAGCTGTGCACCCTGTACCATTCCAATGGAAAATTATAAGGAGGGCGTAAAAGTGTCATTGAGAAGTGGTGATGGTCACATGATTATGGTGGATAAAGAAGTGGCATTCGAATCCAAGGTGTTGAAAAATATAATACAAATTGTAGGAGAAGACCAATAACGATCTATTAAGCATTTACGTTGCAAAATTATAATCAATCAATAAGTATATACATTTACATATTCTTGTGTGTATCGTTCGTTCTATAAGTGTGGCGCTTCACTTATGTCATGTGGACCAATTAGTTTAGTATTGGTTAAAGTGATTATTATTTTTTTCTCGACTAGTTTCATTCTAATTTTTCCATCCCAGAAATAGAGATTTTGTTGTGCTTCTCTCATCTGTCAAGGTTGGGCTATATCCTTTGTATAATCACTTAGATCTTAAGTTTAGGTTTGGAATGGTTTACTCAAAAGAAATTCACATCCAGTAAAGTAAAACATGAAAAGAATGTTAACTAGTCTAATTATTGGTTCTTCATTCTATTATAGTTATGGCAAATTTTCCATATTCACTTTCAACAAAATCACATTTATTGTATAGTTTGTTTTTAAACTCTTGATAATCATTGAAATGATTATGAATATAACTATATATATATTGCTTTTATATACATGACCTATAAACAATCGAGTGATAAACAAGGATATAATTTTGCTATATTAACTCATAATTTTGTATTGATTATCAAAATTTTCTACAAGTAGAGATTACATCATTTACAATCATTTCAAGATAGAAAATAGTCATTTATATGGGAACATATTTAATTTATATATTGCGAATTTAAATTAAGTTATTAGGAAACTAGTTTGTTATTTATCTATTTCCAACCTACATATATATTAAAAATTTTAAATTATAGATATTATTTCTTATTTACCTTATAAATTATATATATATATATATATATATAATATATATTATATATATATATATTTTAATAAATAAAATATTATATAGTTTTAGTTATTTTCAAAAAAATTTCAAATATATATAATATGGACATTATGTGGAAAAGGTTTGCTTTATTGACGCATGCTCGACATATAAGAATCCAAATCTAGAATGTACTCCACCACTTCCTTTCTAGGGTGGTTGAGCCTCATCGCCACAATATTCATTGCTGGGTACCTTAGGTTTTCTAACTTAGAAAGAGAAAGAGGATGTAAATAGTGCATTTTTTTTATAGGAATATTTATGTTATGAATTTTTATTATCAATATTGTTTTAGAGTTATTGATGTGTAATGTATTGACTTATAATGAAAACTTTTCCTTTATTAGAAAGAGTAGAAAATTAAAATTCATAATAAATATAATGCTGTTTTATAACTACTTGTAAGAATTGTTTAAGAGAATGTTTAAGTTATGAAACTTTATCAATATTTCTTTCAAATTATTGATGTATAATGTATTCGTTTATGATGAAAACATTTCTTTTACTATAAAGAGAAGAGAATTAAAATTCACCATAAAAAATCCACCATTCACTGTGAAAGCAATCATCCAAAAATTGCAATACACTAAATTTCCTACGTCCAATTATGTAAACAAATAGTCTAGGCACTCGTACAGGCTTTTATGATAACTGCCCAAATCTGAAATTTAACCAGCTCGTTGTGAAAGCAATCATCCAAAAATTGAAATACACTAAATTTCCTACGTCCAATTATGTAACCAAATAGTCTAGGCACTCGTACAGGCTTTTATGATAATTGCCCAAATCTGAAATTTAACCAGCTCGTTGTTCTGAATATCTGTGTGCTGCAATTCTTCGAATGCAACATCTGAAGTTTAATCTCTTAGGGCTCTCCTAGAATTAAGGCCTAGTTTGGTCCACAAACTAGATGAGTAATGGAAGCATCTTTCATGGAATAACACTATACCACTATAGAATACCCAAAAATGCTAGTGTCGTGAATCCAAACGAGCAGAAGCTTCAGGTAGAATTCTCTAAACCAACATGAAAAATAAAAATGCATAATCATCATAGAAATATACACTAAAGGAGAGTTTGTAGGAGTTTTCTTTTCTTTCATGTCGAGTGCGACATAAAATCATAGTGCAGGTAGGTTTGAAAACTATTAAGCGAAGATAGGCTGGACTGTTCTGACAAGATAGAGAACACAGCTCAAGGTAGTTTGCTTGCTTTTCTATTAGGAACCATGTAATTATTTTTTGTTCCATCTATATAACAAAAATTTTGGGAACTGCATGCGTCCTTCACATACTCATCCTATCAAAACTTTTGTAGCATAAAATGGTTCAAGAATTAGACACGTGCAGGCAAATGTGTTCGCGCGGATGCATACAAGAATTTGACTACCATGCTATAAACATAGCTACCACGGATGAGAGATCAAACAACATTGTAGGTCAATGATTTGTCTTTGACATATATTCGAGGTAAATCTAACATCTTTCTTTACATGTCAATTTTTTTATTGTCTAAATTGCCAAGATGAATAATAATATGTTTGAAGCATGCTTGAATGAGCATAACAAGCTCGATTGTTCCAATTATGCAATTTGGAAATTCAAGATGCAGACTTTGTTAAAAGTGTATAATGCTTGGATGATTGTAAACAAGGATGAGTCGAAGTGAGTGGCTCGATCATCATCGATCCCATATTGGGAGAAGTGAGAAGGTAAAGCAAAGACACTGTTGAAGATGTTAGTGAAAGACTGCGTCATACCAAACATTAGAGAGTGTAAGACAACTAACGAGATTTAGGGAATTTTGAAGGATCTATATGAGATCAAGAATACAAATTTTCCTCTGTTTCTGAAGAGCAAGATCTCATCCCTGAAGATGGAGGAGAATGAAATAGTTAATGCCTTCATAACAAGGATCAAAGATCTGAAGAATAAATTGGCAGACATTGGTGATATAGTTGACACTACAGATCTTGTAACAATTACCATGAATGGTGTGACCGATGACTATCGATGCAAGAAGAAGAAATAAGATCAGCTCTGAAGCACCAGAGTGTTGATCTTGCATTGATGGTGAAGAATAACATCTTCAAAGGGAAATTAAATCCGCAACAGCAAAATGGAGGACATGCATAGAAAAGACTGAATCAAACCTAAGGTATGCATCCGAATAGAAATAACTCTGAAATTAAATGTTTTTATTGCAGAAGAATTGGTCATGTTTCCACGGAGTGAAAGAAGATGAAATATCATGAAGAAGAGCAGAAGCAGAAACAACATGCAGGTCATCTTGCGAATGAAAATCATGTGAAAATTTTCAAATTGTGTATGGAAAATTTTTATGAGAATGTTGATGCAGACATCCGGTATGTAGATTTGGGAGCATCAAGACATATGAGAGGGAACAAGCATTGGTTCGAGCATTTTAATGAAATTAATGAAGGAGCATAGATTTACCTTGGTGATGATAGAAGTCATCAGATCAAAGGGTGTGGGAAAATTTATATCATTCTATCTAATTGTATTGTAAAATGAATTCATAATGTCATGTATTTGCCCGGTGTAACAAATAACTTGATTTTTGTATCCATGATCACATATCAAGATCTTAAAGTTGAATTTTCTAAATATAACTATTATATTAGCGAACTTCTAGATCACATGAAGACAATTGTTACAGGAGTCTGAATAGGAGGTTCGTACAAGTTGGATGTAAGACTTGCACCAGTTCAAGCCTTGATAGCTGCGACTTTGACTACAGAAGAGCTATGGCATCAAAGATTTGGTCATATCATCTAGAATGATTTGTTGTTACTGCAGAAGAAAGATGATCCAAGTGGATGTTGGTGGCCACCCACCTATTTCACTTGGACCCCCAAAACTGTCTCTTTTAGTTCTTCAGTTTCTGTAATTCTAGCAGAACTTACTATTTTTAGCAGTTTTTTGGGTCTTGAGCTTCCGGAGCCATTTGGAGTCCCTAAATGACTTTTTTTGGGAAATCTCGGAGCAACATGGGTCCATGGACAGATGTTTCTCATCCCAAAGTTTTAATGCTTAGACAAGTCTTTATAACGAGCTGTTGTAGGTGTTAAACGGAGATCATATGCCAAAGTTATGACCACAATAAATTGATGCAACAATTTACCCAAACAGGGCCCATAATTTTGTGTTTCATCTTCGAGGGTTAGGTTTTGGGATATTAAGGGTATTTCATTGTTTCTCAACAATAAGTAGGCCTTTGAGCTTCATTGTAACACAATTCAGAGGCATGTAGCCACCACAATTTATTCTTAGAGATAAGCTACCATGGCCCTAGCTAGTCTACTTCCATTACTATTTGTAGGCATATTTTAGTATTTTACATTAACAGAATGAAGTATTATTTCTACTACATCTTTCTGTTTATGGTTATCTATGTAATTTGTTGCATTCTTGTTTAAATATGGATCAGTAGTATTAGGGCGGTCTTCTTTTCTCTGTTTTTCTTTGCATGTCCCCAACGAGGTAGAGATATAAGGAGTTAGGGCCTGAACTAGCTGAACCTTTGCAAGACCAGCCTCACAAATCTCGACAGCCTCCCATGGCAGATGAAAATAAAGACGAGGGGGAAGGAGATCCTTTCAAAATCTTACTCAAAGAAGCCCTTGAGTGACAAAGGAAAGTGATGATGGATAGCTTTTCCTAGATCCTTCAGCGGCTACCCAGAGGCGACGCATTGGCTTCCATCAGCTACATTGGAAATGCCACACCATTTAAGGTACAAGTTAATTTTGAAATCCCCATCTTTTGGGGTCAAATATAAGTGGATTACATAGATAAATGGTTAAATCTGCTAGATGGGTTTTTTTCTTTTCGTGAATTTTCGAGTCGAGAAAAGATTGTTTTCGCTCATCTCAAAGTAGCCCCCCACATCAAGGACTGCTGGGAAACTTACTGTGAAAAAAAGAATAAAAGTAGGAGCTCACTATTTTTATCCAGACCCACTTGGGATTCATTCTGGGATGCCGTCAAGGAGCATTACTACCTTGTCAAAAGCTACGAGGACAAATACATCAAATGGACCACACTGCGACAGGGAAGGGACCAAGATGTGGCAGAGTTCACAAACATTTTTCATACCCTTCAAGGACTCTGAATTTCATTTAGTACTCAAATACCACAACTGCCTACATAGATACATCTAGTAAGAGATAGAGTTCTTGAACATCTCCTCGCTTGAAACAACGTACCGATACACTGTCAAAATCAAGCAAAATTTCAAACAGAAGAAGCAAGACTTTGGATCTGTAAATCCAAAGACCACAGGATAAAGCCAAGGTGGGGTGACCCAAGACAACCCATTGAAGCCGCAAGAAAAGAACAATACCATGAAGTCGAATAAGGACATAGGAAAGTGGTGTGAGTTCCACAAGAGTCCCACGCATAACACAAATGAGCATCAGACCAAGCAGTCACTGGTTGCTGAGTAGAAGGCTTCAGAATCATATGCATGTCCTGACCTTGAGTCAAAACACGATAAGGGGAATGGGAAAGGGATGCAGATCATTGATCCAGAGCCCAATGCCACTGTTGTGACCACCAATATCTAGAAGAATGAGCCTGAAGATCCAGAGAAGGGGGAGAGACTTTTCCGCTCACAAATGTGGGTGAAGGGTTCAATCAGAGTTCAATCAAACTTGCTGATAATCCATTGTTCCACAAAAACACTAAACATATTGATACACAATTCCACTTCGTAAGGGATAAAATACAATTTAAATAAATCCATTTCATATATTGTAATACATGTGATAATGTTGCATACATTTTCACTGAGACTCTTGGCAGGATTAAGTTTGAAATTTTTAGGAATATGTTCTGCATATTTGTGAACCCCTTCACCATTAAGGGGGAGTGTTGAAGATAATGGAGAATATTCTAGAATAGTGTAAGTTGGTTCATGTGACCTCAGGATAGGGATTAGTTTTGATTTCTTTGGTTATTGTTTTAACTTCCCTAAAACCATGATTACTATATAACGTGTGATGTACATGAATAATGTAGAGTGTTCTAAAGAGCCAAACTCTCCTAGTTCAGACTCTCTTTCCTAGAGCTGACCAGTGGGTTCTATTTATTTTAATACAACATTGCCATTTTTATCAGGCATCACTTGCAATAATACATAAATCATAGAAAACGATGTCCCTAAAATGTTTAGACATAATCAAAATAAATGGCAACAAATAAAAAGAGGTAGTCAATAACACAACTTGGTGAAGATGTAAAAGATACATAGAAATTTCTAAAATGCGCATGCATTTAAACTTCCCACTCCTTTTCTGGAAACAATTAGTAGAGTGGCTCTACCCATTTAGATCAAGAGAAAATATGCAGATTCAAAATGTGAAGTCATCAAAGTTAGTACATACTTAGAGCTCAAAAAATGAAGGTCATGTGGAGGACTTAGATAACCCAATTGTAGTATGAAATCATTAAAGTTCTTTATGTATCCTTAATTTCATTTCCTCTTTTAATTCATAAATCAAACTCATCGTTGCATATAAAAATCAAGTCCATCTCTAATCTTAACAGAGCGAAAAAACTATACGATCCATCTTGCCATATTTTTTAACATTATCAAATCAACCCCTATGCATGTGACTTCTTTGAAAGTAAAAAACAAAGAAATTGTCATGCATATAATAATTTTTTCTTCAATATTACATTATTACCATGAAGTGCAGGACATTTAAATTTAAAAAGCAATTTCTCACTTCAAACCATGCGGAATTTTTGGAGTGAGCTTTGTAATTCTGTTTTTTCCTTCCACCATTTTTCTTTGAGAGCCAAGTCTCACCAACTCAAAATAAAAACGGAGTTACATTTGAGGACAATCATGACTTTCTAATCTTCAACTTGTTGAACGTGTGCTACTACACTTTGTATTTTTGAATCATCTCATACTCATACTTTGTCATTGCATCAAAATTCACCTGCAACTGAAACCAAAAAAACATAATGATGTCAACAACTTTGTTATATCAAATCAAACTAAATATTGTCAGGGCATCAAAATTGAGACCTTCTGCATGGGAATGAGGCCGGGGTGTATAGTATCCATAAGTTGACAATAAAGTGCAACAAAAGTAGCCTACAATAAACTCAAATAAGTGATTTTTTCATTGTTCTTTTAAATATCCAAAAAGTAGGAAAAGAAAAGGGTTTGTACAATCTTCATAGAATAACTCTAAATTATTTTAGATGGAAAATCTCAGTGCTCAAGCATAAGTTACATGCTTTGAATAAGGAGACCCAAATTTTCAACCATCGTTTTTTGCTTGAAATTTCATTCATAATGAATCTAGTGAACCACGTAACTTTTCAAATCACCCTTTCAAAAGGATCAAACAACATCACTCAAGAGTCAAAATGACGAGGAATGGATGAAATGTAAAAAAATATTTTTCTATTTAAGCATGCCCTAAAGAAAAGGAAGACCCTAGTCACAAGGCCTTTTTAACCAATTTCAGTGAAAGTTATGCATTCCCCTCACAAAACCCAGAAATGAAAATAAAGAAACTAGAAATAAAATGGAAAGACTAATCTCAATTTCTTTATAGAAAATCAAGAATAACCAATTTTTCCAATACAAAAAAGAAGAAGTATAGGGCACTAGGAAGTCTATAGAATATTTTACCTTCATCACTCTAGATTTGATCACAGTAACTAAACCTTCATCACTATGAATCTCATCAAAGTAACCTTAATCCATATTACCATAAAAATGGTAGGCCCAAAAATATTGGAAAAGAAAAGATCTTGATACATCGTTAAATAAACAAACAAATGGGCGATTGAATTTGTTTCCAGACGAGCCTTTTCTCTTCCATAATTGAGTGGAAAAGGAGGAGCAGAATGTGAATGAGTTCTTTGATATTATTTCTCCATATCTTAGAACCTGATCATAAGCTTAAGATGCGAATATTTGTGTGCTTACCTCCTCAACATTGAAGAGGGAGAGTTTCTTACCACTTCATCTATGATGTATTTTTCCTAGATTCAAATAACTTCAATTGAGAAAGAAAGGGAAATTGGGCGATGTTAGTGGGGAAAAATTCACAGCAAAAATATTTTGTTATCCATTAAATGACCTTCGAGCATAGTTTAAGGGTTTCTAGTGCATGGTGAAGTGTTTCCTTGTATTCCATTTTGATAATATAGGACACAAAACAAACAACTTCAACAAAGGAATAAAGTCTGAAATCATACAAAATGTGACTGTGATATTAGAATTAATGGAGAATAGGCTATTATAGTTACGTAGCTGTGATTTTTCTTTATATATTCATTTAGTTCCTATTCTTCTCAGATATCATTTGGTGTCCCTAACAAATTGTATCTAGTTAGTATTGAAGATTAATGTGAAACCTGTGTGGTGTTTTGCTTTAGGTAGCTCTTGGTCATCCACACCTGTGAGCTCCTCTTGTGTTCGCTTATCATATCATGTCTTTCCTATGCTAGCCTTGACATGGTATCAGAGTTGCAAGGTTGTCGATCCTATATGCTGAGTGAAGGGTGCGACTATGGTGAAATTGTCGTGCAATTTTGGTTGAAAAATGCAGCGATCACACTATGGCACTTTATCTAGGATTCAATTTGAAAACTTGGCACAACGTCGTGACTCCATGCTGAATATCTTTGAAGACCTTCCTGACTCCCTGGTCTATAAGGGTGTTGATCATGAAAGAAGGAAAGAAAAGAGCTACATATAACTTTTTCTCTTGTGGTGAGATGCATGTTTGGGGATGTCTTGCTGCCTGGTGATGAGAAGGTTATCGTGTATGCATGTCGTTGAGGAGGAGTTCGTGGTGCCATGACTATTGAGATCACTCGGTGAGGTTGAGATCACCCAGATTTCATGCACCTGAGACTTGACTAGTAGTCATCATCATTGCAGTGGAAGGTGTCAGGTCTGAAGGCAAGGCAAAGAACAAGAACTGTGTGTTCCTTTCAGAGCTTGGCCATTTAAGAGGAAGCCACATTTTTTATATATTATTGATTGAAGCAGTGTTAGATCAATCGAAGCCATGGAGTTCTGTTCCTACCTCCGCATGGAGGAGAACTGCATGAGAGGGCTTGTGGTTTTGAATTTGGCTTCAGAATTACTCCTATATTAAAAAAACTCTTGCTTTTTGATTTAGCGTGGATATGTGAACCTTTTGGTTTGCTCTCTATCATGGCAAGGGAAGAAACTTCAGCTAGATTCGGTGAGATCTGAAGGCAACGAATTCAGTGAGCGTGAATTCTATGGAGGCGTGCAAAGGATGTGAGAACTAAATGTTCATTGCTGATCAGAGGGCGTGGAAGGCATGAGAACAAGATTCTCATCTATTCTGTGAACTTGCATTGAATTAAAGTGATCTTCCATTTTTCAATACATGTTGAGGTGGCCCCTTGCAACAAGAAGTTCAAATAATTATCGCTCAAATAATTAATGTTTTTAATTGAAGTTTTTTTTTCAAATCTTTAATTAAAAACTTTTGGAGTTCCTTTAATTCAAAGGCTCTGCATTATTTGAAAGAATTATTATTTGATATAAGGGGGGCATTTTTTTTAAGGAAATTCACAGTGATAAGATTGATGTTGTTTTCTCATCTAAAATGAATAATCAAATTGTTGAATCTTATCTCAATGAGAGTAATAAGCTTGATGGTTCCAATTACACTAATTGGAAGTTTAAGCTCTAGAGTCTTTTTGAGGGACGGAATGCCTATGGCATTTCCAACTACTGCAACTGAAGGATCGAATACAACAATTCAAGACTGGAGAAAAGGGAGATGAAGACAAAGGTTCTCTTCAAGTTATTGGTCAAAGATTGCATCGTTCCTCACATTTGGGAGTGCAATATAGTGAATGATATATGGACAATTCTCAAAGTAATGTATGAGACCAAGAACATCTGTCGAACTTTGTACCTCACGAAGAAGATTCTCTCCATAAAGATGAAGGAGAATGAGTCCTTTTATTCATTCATATCCTAGATAAAGGAGGTTAAAGATAAATTAACTGATATTGGTTAGACTCTGGCAAATGATGATTTAGTGATGATTACCATGAATGGCATGGTGGATGATTATCAGAAATTTATAATGGGATTGAATACAATATAAAAGCCTCCAGGATTTGAAGAGCTTAGTGGGATCTTGCTACAAGAAGAAGAAAGGAGGTTGTCCCTCAAACCTCAAAATCCAAATCTTGCGTTGATGACCAAGTTCAAGCCGAAGTGGAAAATAGTGGTTGATCACAGGAAGGGAAACGTATCACGAAAAAGGACACCACTATGTATGACCTCACATAAACATGATTCTGCCCCTAATTTTTTTTATTGTGCTAAGATAGGCCAAATTGCTAAGTTTTGCCATAAGAAAAAGGTAGATGCGGAGAGGTACAAGCAGAGAAGACATGCAGGTCATCTCGCTGATGTAGATTAGAACCAGGACATCAGATTATCTATGTTTGAGACTACACTAGCTAGTAAGGAGGAGAAATCATATATTTGGTTCATAGATTCTGGAGATTCACATATGATTGGTAAAAAGCAATGGTTTAGAAATTTTAGAGAATCCAACATTGGAGTAAATTTATACCTTCAAGATGATAGAGGGTACGAGATAAAGGAACATGGATATGTCCTTGTCACTCTGCCTGATGGAAACATCAGGAATATATTTGATGTGTGATATGTACCTCGTATTAAGAAGAACCTATTTTTTGTATCAAAGATTACAAATTAGGATCTCATTGTATAATTCTTTAAATCTTATTGTATTATTAAACACTTGTTGGACCAGATGAAGCCTATTGCTACAAGTGTTTGTATAGG
The DNA here is from genome assembly GCA_000404065.3 of Pinus taeda. NCBI lineage: Eukaryota > Viridiplantae > Streptophyta > Pinopsida > Pinales > Pinaceae > Pinus > Pinus taeda. The sequence continues at coordinate 14,703 of APFE031316848.1, read as the reverse complement.
ATGACTCTACAAACTGGATGTAAAGAGTACATTGATGTCGTTAGATAAGTCTACTGAAAACTTGTGGCATCAACTACTTGGCGGATCAATACAACAATTCAAGAATGGGAGAAAAGGGAGATGAAGGCAAAGGTTCTCCTCAAGTTATCCATCGAAGATTGCATCATCCCTCACATTTGGGAGTGGAAGACAACAAATGATATATCGATGATTCTCAAAGAAATGTATGAGATCAAGAACACCAGTTGAACTTTGTACCTCATGAAGAATATTCTTTCCATCAATATGGAGGAGAATAAGTCTGTTTCTTCATTCACATCCTGGATAAAGGAGGTTAAAGATAAACTAACTAATATTGGTCAGACTATTGTGAATGATCATCTGCTGATTATTACCATGAATAGGGTGACAGATGATTATTAGATGTTTATAATGGGCTTGAATGAAAGAGAAAAGCATCCACACTTTGAAGAGCTTACCAGGATCTTGCTACAAGAAGAAGAAAGGAGGTTGTCCCTCAAACCTCAAAATCCAAATCTTTCATTGATAACCAACTTCAAGCTGAAGGGGAAAGCAGTAGCTAATCATAGGAAGGTTAACGTATCAGGAAAAAGGACACCACAAGGTATGACCTCGCATAAACATGATTTTTCTCCTAACGTTTTTATTGTGGTAAGATGGGCCATAATGCTAAGTTTTGCCATAAAAAAAAGGCAGATGTGGAGAGGTACAAGCAGAGACGACATGCAGGTCATCTGGTTGATGCAGATTAGAGACAAGACATCAGATTATTTATGGCTTAGATTGCACTAGCCACTGAGGAGGATGAATAAGATATCTAGCTCGTAGATTCTTAATCCTCCTCACATACGACAGGTAAAAAACAATTGTTTAGAGTTTTAGAGAACCCAAAATGGAGTAAAAGTATACCTTGGAGATGATAGAGGGTACGAGATCAAGTGACTTGGAGATGTCCTTGTCACTTTCCTGATGGAAACATCAGGAATATATCTAATTTGTGGTATGTACGTGGTATTAAGAAGAACCTGATTTCTGTATCAAAGATTACAGATCAGGATCTCAAGGTAGAATTCTTTAAACCTTATTTTGTTATTAAATAATTGTTGGACTAGATGAAGCCTAGTGCTACAGGTGTTCATATAGGAGGACTCTACAAACTCAATGTGAAGAGTACACCACCGCAAGAATTGATGTCATCAAATAAGTCTGTTGAAAACTTGTGGCATCATTTACTTGGGAACACCAATTTCAATGATCTTCTACTATTGCAAAACAATGGTATGGTGAGTGGTCTTGCTGTTTTGAAAAAGTTTCATATTGGTTGTGAGGCATTTGCATTCGGTAAATAGCATAGAGATGAATTTCCTACCATTAATGATAGGAAATAGAGGGATACACTCGAACTTCTACACACTTATTTATGCATGCCTATGCAGACAAGATCATTAGGTGGGGCCTACTATTTTCTAATCTTTGTTGATGATTGTACAAGACTCCAATGGTTGTATTTTCTTATACTGAAGATTCATGCCTTTGAGTATTTCACGTAGTTGAGGAACATGATCGAAAAGTAGACAAGAAATTTCATCAGGATTCTTCGATCAGATTAGGGTGGAGAGTTTAAGAAAGGGGATTTCATCAAATACTAGAAAGAGCATAAGATACAACAACAATTTACAACAACTTACACTCCTCAGTAGAATGGAGTATTTGAGAGGAATAACACAACACTGGTGGAGTGTGCTTGCAGTATGTTGAAAGGTAAGAATCTAATGAATGGTTTTTGGGTAGAAGTGGTCAATACTATAGTGTATCTGAAGAATAGGAGTCCCACTAAAAGTCTTAATTATAAATCTCCTTTTTAAGATTTGTTTGGCTTCAAGCCTGTAGTAAGTCATCTTAGAGTATTTGGTTGTAAAGCTTTTGCACATGTTCCCAAAGAAAATAGGAAGAAGTTAGATTCAAAGGCCATTAAATGTACCTTCATTGGATACTGTAGTTAGTATAATGCTTACAAATTGTTTGATTCTTCTGCACACAAGGTGTCTATTATTCAAGACGTAGTATTCCATGAACAAGTTGATGATGGAAATCCTATTCAAGATAATGAAGAATGGCATGTACCATTACTTTCATATGAGGATGTATAAACAGGGACCGATCAATAGAAACACCAACAATAGCAGCAACATCAAGATAAAGAGGAGGAAGTTGAGTTCAATCCACAAAGAGAATAACAGAGTAGAATAGTTCACACCGCACAACTCAGGAGATCTAGTAGGCCGAAACAGTTATCAACTCAGTATAGGGATTGTGCACTGATGACTGGTATGTTAGACATTGCAGAACCTTCTAATTTTCATGAAGCTAGTAAGATTTCTAAATGGAAGGAAGCAATGAAGGAGGAATATGGATCTTTTATTAAGAATAACACTTGGGATCTAGTAAAGCTTCCTTATGGTAAACAACCCATAGGTTGCAGATGGTTATTTAGGTTGAAATTTAAAGTAAAACTATCTATTGATAAGTATAAAGAAAGGTTGGTTGCAAAGGGGTATTCCCATAAACAAGCTATTGAATTTGAGTAAACATTTGCCCCTGTTGTAAAATTAAACACTATTAGATTGATTATTGCTTTAGCCACTAAGCATCATTGGAAAATACATCAAATAGATGTTAAATCTGCTTTCTTAAATGATGATTTAAAAGAACAAGTATACTTAGTGCAGCCTGAGGGGTTGTTAATAAGGGAGAAGAGAACTTAGTCTGCAGACTAAAGAAAGATTTATATGGTCTAAAATAGGCTACTAGATCCTGGTATGACAAAATTGATACATTTTTCCTCATGCATGGTTATAAAAGCAGCAAAAATGATCCTAATTTGTATACTATGTTTAATGATGAGGGGCACATAGTGTTGATTTCTTTATATGTATATGATCTGATCATGATAGGGAATGAAGACAACCTGATTGAAGAAATCAAGCAGTAGTTATCATAGAAATTTGAGATGAAGGACCTTGGAGAAATGCATTACTGTTTGGGTCTAGAAGTTTAGAGAGATTCAAGCCAAACTTTCTTATCCAAGGGTAAGTATGCTAAGTGTTTGCTGAGTAAATTAAAAATGGATGAGTGCAAGGCTGCATTTGTGCCCTTACACCAGAACATCAAACCTCAGGTGAATGATGCTTTGAAATATGCAGATGCAATATCATAGAGACAGTTGGTTGGTAGTCTTATTTACTTGACTACAACGAGACTAGATCTAGGTTATGCAATGAGTGTTTTGAGTTAGTACATGACTCAACCTCATGAGAACCATTAGATTGTAGTGAAAGGAGTATTGGGGTATCTACAAGGAACTTCACACTTTGGTATTTTGTATTCTAACTCATTTGATGTTAGCTTGACAGGTTATACAAACTTTGATTGGCCGCGAAATTTAGATGATAGAAGATGACTTATAGGTTATGCCTTTAGCATTAGATCCACGGTCATCTCTTAGTGTAGTAAGAAGCAACATATTGTAGTCTTATCCTCATCATAAGCAGGATATCAAGCTATGTGTGCAGTAGCATGTGAGGCAGTTTTATTGCGCAGACTTCTCCAAGATGCTGGGGAAGAATAGACAGAACCTACAATTATCAATTGCGATAATCAAAGTTAGATCAAATTGGTTTACAATCCTGTGTTTCACAAAAAAACTAAGCACATAGACACTTAATTTCATTTTGTTAGGGAAAAGGTGTAGTCCAAAGATATTTGTGTTGAATATTGTAATTCTTGTGATAATATGGCTGATATATTTACTAAGCCTCTCGGAAGACTGAAGTTTGAGTTGTTTAGGGACATATTACGTGTGTTTAAGAACCCTTTCACCATTAAAGGGGAGTGTTAAAATTAATTTAGAATAGGATATTACAGTTATGTAGTTCTGATTCTGCTTTCTATAGTCATTTAGTTCCTATTCTCCTTGGATATGATTTGTTGTCCCTAACAAATTGTATCTATTTAATATTGAAGATTAATGTGAAGCCTGTGTGGCATTTTGCTTGAGGTGGCTCCTTGTGATCCACACTTATGATCTCCTCTTGTGTTGGTTTGTCATTTGATGTCTTCCCTGTGATACTCTTGACATGTGACTATATGAGACTACTCTACCTTCCTTGGTCTTCGTGGTCTGCATGTCAGAGACTATGACTTGGGACACTCGGAGTGCACTTTTGAACAAAGTTACCCAACAATTCAAACTGAGAAAAAAACATACAAGTAGGGAACTGAGATAAAAAAAACAAATTGATAAACTTATTTTGATTCGACACATCAACAAATGTGTTGATGGGATCAAATTAACAAGTTGTTAGCCATGCCCCAAAAAAATCGATATAGTAGGTTGGAACCATTCCTCCTAAAATGCAGTGATTGGAGACAACATTCAGAAGGACCCCAAAGGCATAGAGGAAATATGCCTTGGAACTTCGATAAAAAAATGATTGGCATATATGCCAAGTGGAGAGGAGAAGAAAGAAGAGTAAATAACAACAAGTTTAGTAGAGTGTTTTGGATGTTTACTGCCATCAACAGTCTTCTTAGTACAGTCGTGGACCATAAGAGCATAGTTGAAATATGTCGCGAAACTTCGAGTAAGGATGCACACAGATCTCAAGTTTGATCTTAAGGTGGGTGTAATAATATGTGAATAGATTTTTGATGGAACCTAGAAATGTAGATTAAAAGGAGAGATTGCATTGATTCAAAAGGAAGCCTTAATAGGGAATTTATTTAATAATCATAATATTAGGTTTTAGCTTGCTAGTAAATTACTTTTATAATAATTTTATTGTTTTTTAATATTATTAATAATGATAACTTTGATAATAATATTATATTTTATTTTTAAAAATAAATTTTATAATAAGTTTAATGTTTATATTAAAACGATTATAAGAAATAACATTTTTACTATTTTAATTTTAGCAAGTTAAGTGGGCTTGATTGTGGGAAAACTCCACAGTTAAAGGCGCTTGAGCCAGAGGCGATCTGGGATGGGTGACCTCACGGGAAGTCTTGGTGATCTGAAGTTTGATCTAAGGCAATTAATAAGGTATTACAGACTCATGTGCATGGATGTGTCTATGTTATTTTGTGAAACAAATCTATAAGATTACGAAATACACATACACTGAAGGAGTTAAAGAAAACATAATAGGCAACACATATAAACACACACATTTAATAGGGTGTTCACCCAATACTCCTCAGCTATGTATCCTGGTCCAGCCTTTAGTGGTGGCCTTTCTATTTGTTTTTAAAGCAAAGTTTTTACAGTAGTGAGCTAAATTTGAGTCTCACGCACAGATATAAATCAACTAGACTATATATGGATCACCCAAGTCTCTCGAGTTCATAGACTCTCCCTACTAAATCTTGACCTCTATTGGTCACAGTAGTATGGGCCCAATCTAAGACTCAATGATGACAGGCATATACAGAGGAGTTCACTTGAACCTCTCAAGCCTTCTTTGGAGTACACAGAATCTCTGACTTTCTCTGGCTCTGTCTTAACTTTAGCTCAATGCTACCTTTGCTTCTGTAGGTCATCTTGGCTTCTTCTCTTTGCTATCTGCTCTAACTTACTACTTCCTTTCTCTCTCTCTGTTAGTTTGTGACTTTAAAGCCAATATTCTTTTTACTGTTTGTCTCTGCTTCCCAGCTTTCTATTTCCCCTACCTATGTCCATCTGAATCCCTCTGTTCTGCCTAATCAACACTATATAACACCTCATAGGGAGGTGGCCACCTATTTCATAATGAACTGAGTGTCACTTCTCTTGGAAATTTTTGAAATGGCCGTTTAATCTGTTAACTCCAAGAATTCCCACAAAACACGACTTTCTACCAATGCATCATCCACCTCAGACCTCAAATCTTATAAAACTCTATCAGTTTACCTCATCAAGTCTAGTCACCCATCAGAACGCATCTTCGTCGTTGATCTGGAGCCTCCAAATCCTATAATATTCGTTCATATCAGGTGGGTAAGTAACATGACATTTACCCATCTCATGTGAGTGGTTTTCTCTCTCTTCTATCAGACACGTGGCACCCCTTCTGTGGCATCGAGTGGGACTCAGTTGAAACTGCTTACCGCTCGAAGCCCTTTTGATACTCTACAAGTTTTTGTGGGACCCCACTTTTGACAGAATCAGCGTGATATCCATTGCATTTTATAACTTTTCGGCTCCAGGTGCTTGGGGCATTTCCTTCTTTGAGGGGTTTTCCCTATGATATTATCACTAATCGCATATCAAAAACTACCTCTGTTTCTTAAATTGACCTCTAGTTTTGCTAATTTGTGGCAGCGTGCATTACCATGGGCCGACAGTCTAAGCGCTTGACTGAGGGTCGTCATTGCTCCACACTGTTCACAAATTGCAATTATTTTGAGGATATCTCTGATAAGCTTTCTCTTTATAAGACTTGAAACTTTGGCATGATTTTTAAGAGTTCATGAAAACTTAGAGAGTGTTGTAGGATCCAATTCGGATCACGACCTTCCCACTGAAAAAGCTTTTGGAGCACCAAAAGTTGGTTTTTAAGCATCAATCAATCGAGGATATAGGTTCCTTGCTTGCCCAAATTCTATCCATCTTGTGCTACTTGGTTTTGAACCCTTTAGTCCAATTCTGAGGTACTCAAGATCCCCTTTGCACGTAGTTCTCACCTTCTTGTCTAGAACAATATCTTCCTACAACTCATTGAGATATTCAGGAAACAGATCATCAATAGAAGGCAATTTTCTCTGCTCTTTAGGATCTTCAACCAATGAAGGTTCAAATAGTCTCAAGCTTTTTGCATTAACTATTGAATAGATGTGCATGTAAGCTGGAAAATCAAGGTGAAAAGCATTCTCACCAATTTTCTCAAGTTTCCTGAGAGGTCAATACCTTATTGGCTTTAACTTCTTACCTTCACCTTGAATTCTGTCTTTTTTTATATAGAGCCAGAATTGATCACCAACTTGGAAACTATGCTGAGTCTAATGCTTATCATGCCTCCCTTGTACTTGGCTTGGCTGTTTTCCAGTTGTTCCTATACTTTCTGGTGAATCTCTTGGATTTGTTCAATAAAATAGGGAGGAAATTATTTTATCATCTGATTAAGACATCTACAAAGGTAAATTAATCTAGTAAATATCTACATTGTTGAACTCTCCTTGCCTTGTTCTCATCGTTTTCATCAGATGGAGTGGATGACTATTATATTATTGTTTGTGACTCAGTAATTAAAATGAACTATGATCCGCAACATATAGAATCCTTTGTATTTCTGAATCTATCTGCTCGAAATTATAGGTATCAAACTCTTATTTTTTTGATTCCATGTAGCTCGTGCAGGGAAAATATATTGACAAAAATGTGTATGACTCTAGTTAGATTCGTACTTACAGGTAATGTTTCAACATCTAATTTTTGACAAGGTATTTGAATACTGCTCAGCTTTACAAAGTAAAAGTCTTGTTCCCTTTCCAAGCTGTCTACCAAAAGCTTCAACTCTATGATATACATGCCTCAATTAAACAATAGATAATATACAAATGAACATGAGAAATTATGAGAGCCTAAATGAAGCTCATGTTTCTCTAGTTCCTTTGGAAAAACTCCAAACAGCGCAATCCAGTGATGACTAAAACTGGATTGAACCAATATTTTCTATGAGACAAACAAGATGCAATATAAATCTAGAGATAAGTAGGAAATAATGTGAAGAAAAATACAAACATCAATGGGCTTTATGTGGAGTACACTTCTTGACTTGCTAATTTAGAACTTGAACCTGTTTTGGGGTTAGAGATGGGATGTTGGACATTGAAGACCCATAAAACGGGGGTTGGGTTGAAGTTGTTTGGAATGGTGAAGAGACATATTTAGTACTACATCACTTGACCTCGTCCTTGAATGTTTAGTACCTACATTTGCAACTAGAACTGAAGGACCATTTCACCAAGAGATAGCAATTGTGGCCATTTTAGAAACTAGTGTAGTTCAATTGCTTGAATGGTTTACTGGATCTTCCTTCTTCTTAACTTATTTTCCACCTTTTCAAGGTTCTCTCCGTCTGAGTGCATTGTAACTAATGAAGCACATAATTAACAACCAATTAAAAGTATGTTATCATTGAGATGTAAATGATTATGCCAAGTGTAATGTTATGATCCCTTTGTTGTATTTCCTGTCTACTAACAAAGATAGCACGAAACCTATATCTAACATGCTATAAACATACCTACCAGGGATGAAAGATAAGTCTAGATTAACTATAGAACACAAGAGCACAACCATAACAAAAGTGTGGAATGGAAACACTTGCAATAATACATAAAACATAGAAAATGATGTCCCTAAAATGTTTTGACACAATTAAAGGAAATTACAACAAATGAAAAGATGTAGTCAATAACACAACTTGGTGAAGATGTAAAAGATGCATAGAAATTTCTGAAATACACATGTATTTAAACTGCCCACTCCTTTTGTGACAACAATGAGTAGAGTGGCTCTGCCCATTTAGATCAAGAGAAAATATGTAGATTATGAACGTGAAGTCAGTAATACTTCGAGCTCAAAAAATTAAGGTCATGCGGAGGAATTAGACAACCCAATTGTAGTATGAATCATTAAAGTTCTTTATGTATCCTTAATTTAATTTCTTCTTTTAATTCATAAATCAAACTCACCCTTCATAAAAATAAAGTCCATCTCTAATCTTAATAGAGCACAAAAGCTACACGATCCATCTTGTAATAGTTTTTAACATTATCAGATCAACCCCTATTCATGTGACTTGTTTGAAAGTAGAAAACAAAGAAATTGTCATGCATATAATAATTTGTTCTTCAATATTACATTATTATCATGAACTGTAGAACATATGAATTTAAAAACCACTTTCTCACTTCAAACCATGCGGTGTTTCTAGAGTGATATCTGTAATTCTGTTTTTGCTTCCACCATTTTGCTTCGAGACCCCAATCTCACCAACTCAAAATCAAAACTGAGTTACATTCACCAACTATTTTATTATGAGAATAAATAAAGATATCGAGGAAAATCATGACTTACTAATGTTCAACCATCCTGCAGCACTTTGTAGTTTTGAATCATCTCTTACTCATACTCTGTCTTTGAATCAAAATTCACCTACAACTGAAACCAGAAAAAAAAGTAATGATGTCAACAACTTTGTTATATCAAATCAGATGAAATATTGTCATGGGAATGACACCGAGGTGTTTAATATCCATAAGATGACAATGAAGTGCTCCAGATGTATCCTACAAGAAACTAGAATAAGTATTTTTTTTCATTCTTCTTTTAAATATCTGAAAAGTAGGAAAAGAAAAGGGTTTGTGTGTTCTTCACAAAATAGCCCTAAATGATTTGAGAAGGAAAATCTTAGTGCCCAAGCATATCTTACATGCTTTGAACAAGGAGACCCAAATTTTCAACCATCAATTTCTTCTTGAAATTTCATTCATAATGAATCTAGCGGGCAAGGGAACTTTTCAAATCACCCTTTCAAAAGGATCGAAAAACATCACACAAGAGTCAAAACGACGAGGAATGGATGAACTGTAAAGACCCATTCTTCTATGTCAGCATGCCCTAAAGAAAAGGAAGACCCTAGTCACAAGGCCTTTTTAACCAATCCCAGTGGAAGTTATGCATTGCCCGCTCAAAAACAAAAATTGAAAATAAAGAAACCAGAAATAAAATGGAAAGACAGACCTCAATTTCTTGATAGAAAATCAAGAATAGCCAATTTTTCCCTTGCTCCAATACAGAAAACAAGAAGTATAGGGCACTAGGAATTCCATGGAATATTGGACATTCATCACTCTGCATCTCATCACTCTGAATTTGTTTTTCTCCAATTTCTTCCAAAATTTTCTGAGCCAAAGAGCTTGTGTACTTGCTGAGGTAACTGCAACATACTCCACTTCTGTGGATGAGAGGGCAACAGTGCTTTACTTTATTGAGCTCCATGTAATCAAACCAGAACCAAAAGAGACCAATTTCTAGATGTGGACTTACAGTCATGAAGACTACCTCCACAATCTGAATCACTAAATCCAGCAAGATTGAACTTTTCAAAAGAGTAGTAATGAATACGAAAATTTAGAGTGCCTTTCACATACCCTAAAATCCTCTTGGCTACCTTCATATGTATTTCAGATGGCTTTGTCATATACCTTGAAACAAGTGAAATTGAATATGTAATATCAGGCCTTGTGTGGGTTAGAAATATCAAGCTGCCCACAATACTTCTGTAAGTTTTCTCATCAACTAAATCAACACCATCATCTCTACATAACACCTCTCCATGAGCACTTGGAGTAGGGGATGGATTTAAATGAACCATATCAAATTTATTTAACATATCTTGTGCATACTTTGTGTGACAAATTAAAATCTCATCCTTACTTTGATAAACCTCCATTCCTAGAAATATTTCATGATGCCTAGATCTTTCATCTCAAATTCATCATAGAAACTTTCAATTTATCATTCATCTTAGAACTAGAATCCATATACAATAGATCATCAACACACAAACTTATGATTAGAATACTAATACCTTCTTGTTTGTAGTAAACAGTAGGATCACTCTTACTTCTGTGGAAAACATTTTTCCTGAAAGTATCCATCAATCCTTGCATACCACGCTCTTGGTGCTTGCTTGAGACCATACAAAGACTTTTTCAACTTGTAGACATTATTCTCCTTTCCTTCCACTTCAAAACCTTGTGGTTGCCCCACATATACTTCCTCTTCTAATTACCCATTCAAGAAGGGACTTTTCAGGTCCATATGGTGTATGCTCCATTTTTTCTGAGCTGCTAATGGAATCAACATTCTAATGGTCCCTTGTCTTGCTACTGATGCAAATGTCTCTTCATAATCAATTCCATACTCCTCTGTGAATGCTTTAGCCACTAATCTTGTTTTGTGTTTTTCAACACTTCGATCGTTGTTTTATTTACTCTTATATACCTATTTGGTGCCAATGTTTTTCTTATCATTTCAAAGCTCTGTCAGCTTCCAACTATCATTCCTTTGAATAAAATCCATCTCTTCTTTCATGGATTTCATCCAAACCTCATTAGCACATGCATCTTCAAAACATGATGGTTCAAATTCATCCTTTGCAAATAAATCAAAATTGACTATCTCACCTATTGTGCTTTCTTCATGTGATTGATTTGCACTCCTATGATAAATATCACTCAATCTTCTTCCCTTCCTTGTATAACTTGGAGAAGATGTTGGATTTGAACTTGATGTTGAATAAATTGATGACGGGCTGCTTGGTGGAATCCAAAACCGTTCTAGTGCCTCTGGGCTCTGTCCATTAACGCATCTGTCCACTGATCTTTTGATGCCAAAGATCTATTGTGGTGGTTGAAGGGAAAGCGACTGTTGTTTGAGGGGACTCGAAAAGATGGTACTGTTCGACTCATCTATGGACTCTGAGAATTAAATCTAGATTTCTCAAGGGCCCTACATCTGTTTTTTGAATATGATGTATTTATCTGGACTTTCGTGGTCATGGCCTCCTTCTATTTGTTCGGCTCTTCTTCCTGCCTGAAACCACGAGGTTTGGCAGAAATCCCTGCACGTATTTCTTCAACTATTGAGTAGTGCCTCCGCCCTGTGGGCTTGCCCTTGAATTTTCCTCTTCCCATCTTCTTTGAGCAAATGAACCAAAAGGGCCACTGTTCCTCCTCAGATTCTGCATTTATTCTAAGGTACCCGGTATGGCAAAGGGTTTCTGGGTTTGATTTGTTGCAGTTCTCAAAACGTAGAGTGCTTGCGTGTTATATTTGCTGTAGTTCTCAAAGGGTTACAGGAAACGCTGTCCCGGTTCAATGGTGTTGAACGCGCTGTATGGTATATGAATGATCTGCTTAATGGTATATGCATTTGAGTTTTGAAGTACTGAATGCGTGAATGGTATCACAATGTTGTCCAAGTGTTGAGCTATTTTGAACTGTATGCTGACACATGCGAGGAGTATGAGTTTTCAGCCGTGACACAACAGGCTCTACCATATGACCACGACCACAAGAAGAGTCCCTCATTGTCCAATAACGTAGCCGAATGGACAAATGGAGTCCAAGAGACCTTGCGATGTGAATCCCAACAGTCACATAATGTACTATAAATGTATATCATTTGTGAATAAAAATTGTACTCACATGCTTTATCTTTCCTATTTCTCTTGCTGTCCATGTGTGTTTAACATGGTATCAGAGAAAACATATTCCTGCCCTGCATAATTAATTTGAGCCATTTGTTTATGGCCTTTCTGTGCAGTTTATTTCTGCCATATTCACTTGAATGTTTCTTTGCCTCACTGCCCATGAACGTTCCTGAAACAAGCGTTGCCCATTATTCTCTGTGCATTATTCCCTGACCAGCGTTGTCCAAGTTGCTCTGACTCTGTCCGTCCAGCACTGCTCTGCCTCTGTCCTGACATAACTGACATAACGATTTATGGCGCACCAGCGCTGCCTCTGTCATGACATAATCTGTTCTCTATACCTGGGCTCTCATTCCTGGCTCATTCTATAAGTACAGAACCCATAACTAGCCCTGCAAACACCTGTCAGCCCTTCAATCTATGAATAAACAGTGCCCTCAACCGACCTCGGAGATAAATTTTACAATTCACCAAGTCTGACAGCACAAAATCCCCATCTTTAGAAGCATCCAGATCATTAACCAGAACCACTCCTTCCTTGTTTCGGAAACCAGGAGCACAATAGTTGTCTGTTCGAAGAGTGACAACATTATTATCGTTCACTTTTCTTACTACACTTTCAGGCTTTTGAATGGCGTTCTTTTTAGTGACCTTGTTTTTGAAAGTAAATTTCTTTTTCGGTAGAAGCTGAGAATTAAGAAGTAGCTCTGCATACTCGAAGCCATTTTAACAACAGCTTATCTGCACTACGCTGCTACCCAACAGAACCAGTGTGAAATATATAGGCCTCTGCTCCGACTTTATACTACGCTGGCCCAAAATATCTACCAAATGCAAATGCAAAGTATATATAGTCACAGTGAAAGATCTGTGAAAGCGGTCTGGCATCATCCGACCGGGCCCCAACGTTAAATGAGCTAGCGCTCTGCCAAACCACGATTGTTTCATCGCGTGGGGATCATCGCTCAAGGAGTCCTGTCACGAGAAGATACTGAACGGTTTCCTTTTGTATGCATTTCAATTGGGCTTACGATTGGAAAGGTTCCAAATGTGGGTGTTGTTTACAATCCGATAATTGGTGAGTTGTTTACAACTATCCGTGGAAGGGGTGCTTTTCTTAATGGGAACCCTATAAGTGCATCTTCTCAGACTGACTTGGGGAATGCACTAATTATAGCAGCGATCCTCAACAGAAATCTTATCATTCCACCAATTTTGGATCAACATGCTATGGCCTTGGGAAGCTGCCCCAAATTCAGAGTTCAGCCTGCAGATGAACTTCAAAATTTTGTATGGGATCATGTCATCCACCTCATGCAAAGTTCAAGGTTCATTTCTATAGCAGACTTTATTGATCTGTCTGAATTGATCTCTTCGTCTCTGGCGAGTAGTGTCGATTTTCGGGTCTTTGCTTCACTGTGGTGTGGCCTAGATATTGGGTTATCCTGTTTGGTACAAAGCGGGATAAAGAAACTATTGATATCACTACAAATCGGATTAATAGACTACTTTTCAAAGTACGGTCATTATGTATTTTTGGCTCTTGTTACCTACAAACTTAGTTTTGGTGGTCCCTGGGATGTCGCTGCTGGAGTTGTAATAATTCAGGGTGCTAGTATGGAGTCGTTATGGTCTACGGATTTATTTTTGTGAACAAGGTCTCGGTTCCCAGAGTAGAGTCCACAACAGCCGCACAGTCACAAGGAGTCTAACAAACTGTTGAAGAAGATCAATGCACAGTTTAAAAAAAAAAATCGTTTAAATCATTTGAATGATAATATTACCCTGCTGCGTTGTATAGTTAAAGCGTTGAAGTGATAGCATTTGTAATTGCCAGATTGAGATTTAATACATGGGCGCATTTGTTTCATGGAAAGTTCATTTGAAATCCTGTAGAATAGTGTGCCAGTTGAATATGTAAGGTGAGTTTCAATGTTATTTGAAATGATGGTGGCAGTATGAGATTTCATATCAGAATGCATGAAATTAATTGGGCAGTGGTGTGAATTTGCTGGTTGAAAAACATAAGCACATTCTTTTATTTGAATTAAAATCCAGCCATATGTGAATGGAATTATTGGATTCAGTAGTGGTTGATTTTTATTTCTGTATCAAGTTAGAAGTCCAGATTGTATTGAGTTTGGAAATTGCATGAAGATTGTTGAATTGAGCACTAGCACTACCGCTTTTATTTCAGTGTTTTCTCAGCTTACTGTAACAAATGAGACAACAAGCATGGTATCTCAAATATTGAAGTGAACTATTGTTTTCTTTGAAGAGAGTGGCAAGATCAGAGAACACTGATTCGTACCCCAGTCAAGGCATATGAGCATTCAAGTCTTGTCCATGACAGTGTTATAATTATTGAAGTTTGCAGTTGTTGTCTTTACATATACCATTTTGCATTGGGAATCTACCT
>APFE031316843.1:0-30994 GCA_000404065.3 Pinus taeda | reverse complement strand
ACCCAGAACAAAAGATACTATCATTCAAGCTTAAATATTATGACCCATCAATAGAACTTATCCTTCTCCTTGCACTCAAGTTCCTTCTTTATTCAGATCCAGATCTGCACCATAACCCAATCACAGTATTCCAGATCTAGCACTTTATCAGATATTCAATAACAATTCAGATGATGCTTTGCCAAATGATCTCCTTCCCCTTTTATAGTCTTAGGCCTTTCACAATACCACGATCCAAAACCATAATAACACAATACCATGAACCCAATACTTGGGATCAACACTTTTGGATGCAATACCATGGACCAAAACCATAGGATCAAAAATTGTCGGACTAATATCATGAACCAACCATTAAAGTGCATGAGATCAACACTTTTGGATGCAATACCACGGACCAAAAGCATAGGATCAAAATCTGTCAGACTAATACCATGAACCAACCATGAAAGTGCATGAACTTTTATCCACATGAAATAAAGTTTTCTCTGCATAAAATTCCGTGAACCTTTCTCCACATGAAATAAACTTTTCTCTGCATAAAATTCCGTGAACTTTTCTCTACATGAAATAAACTTTTCTCTGCATAAAATTCTGTGAACTCTTCTCCACATGAAATAAACCTTTCTCTGCATAAAATTCCATGAAATTTTCTCCACATGAAATAAAATTTTATAAACTTTTCTCTGCATAAAATTCCGTGAACTTTTCTCCACATGAAATAAACCTTTCTCTACATAAAATTCTGTGAACGTTGCTGCACTATAATTTATCATCTGAGATGAGTGGGTTGCCATCAAGTACAACATATGTATCATAATTCCAACATGATCAAATTCTAATTTGAAGAGATAAACCTCATGGAGAAAATCAAGGACAAAAAGGGGTTAGAATTTGAAGAGATAAACCTCATGGGGAAAATTAAGGACAAAAAGGGGTTAGAATTTGAAGAGATAAACCTCATGAAGAAAATCAAGGACAAAAAGGGGTTATGTGTCTAGATGGTTGAGAGATTTATGGAACTAAAGAGAGATTAGTGAATGATCATTATGAATTTGTTACTCATCCCACTGTATAAATAGGAGTACAATCTCCTCCATTTGTAATCTTGAAGTTTTTGTAATCTTAGAATTTTGGAGTATGTACTCTTAGAAGCTTAGAGTTGTAACCTTAGAGTTGGTTTGTAATGGAGATTTTGAAATAAAGGATCACACTTCAATTTTTCTTCCACATCTGAGTCTCCATTGAAGTGGTATGCTTGTGGAGTTATGGAGGCCCCCCATCGCCTCACTTGCATGCTTATTTATTTATTTTAGGTATAATTTATTTTATGTTTTTGTTTGATTTCAGCTTTCAAGTTTTATTAAATGTTCTAATATTGGAAGGATCTTATTTGAAAGTGTTTTTGTAAAAGAACCATAAGATCTCATAAAATGATTAGATCTAGGTTTACTTCATTTCAGCTTTTAAGTTCTAATTAGATGATCTAATTTTGGAAGAGATCTTGTAGAATATGTTCTTGTAAGAGAATCATAGATCTCAAACAATTGTCAGATCTAGGTTTGATTAGTTATTGAAAGAGATCTTAATGAATATGTTCCTGTAAGGGGACTTTAATATCTTGGACAAATTAGGAATCTTTCTAGATCTATGTATTTTAGATAAACACTTCTAAGTTTACCTTCCTGGGTTGACATTAAATTAAGCTCTAATTTGCATATGCATTTTAGACCCAACATTTTGGCGTCGTTTCCAGGGAAGTGCAACTAGAAGGATTTAGTAATTATTTTATGCATTTGATTTTATGGACTAATTTGTGGAACTTGGTGACAGCAGGCTCGTAAAGGAGTTCAAAGTTTGGAGCATTTTTATCTTCGTACATAGTTAATTTAGATTCAGTTTTTATTTTAAACCCCCCATTTCTCACTAATCCATCTACGGATGAGGACCTTGAAAATGTTGTACAAGTACTTCTTGGAGAGCAAGCCAACTCTAAGATAGGTTACTCACATACTGGTAAAACATAATGTAAAATTTTTAAATCTTGATGTGAGCATGTTCGATTTTTTAGTCCGTAGATGGCTCCATTGGAGGCATTCTTTTACTTCAAAAATAAAACATCTTTCAATTTTTTTTTTCTAGTTAAGACTAACTTAAGCACCCACAGGGGATTTGAACCAGTGACCTATCGCAAGTAGTGCCTTAACAAGGCACCCATTCACCGTCAATCCAAAACCCCATGGGCCAAAACATCTTTCAAGTTAATGTAGAATAGACTAGAAAAATAAAAATGAGATATCATTAGAAGTTTTTAGTTTTGTTTTCAAAAAAATAAATCATCATGAATAAATTTAGTGGAACATCTTTGCATTTCTATGTCTTGTTTCTATATCACAGGTGAGCCAGGAGCTTGATTATTGGAAAGCTTTGTCATCCAAGAGTCTAAATGCCCCCATGACATTGCAGAAAGAGTGTAGATAATGCAAGGTTTTGTCGCAAATCTTAATTGTGTTTTATCCATCCATTCTAAGCTGCATCAATACAAAAAAATCAAGAGATTAGTATGCTCTCTTCCTGCACTTCGTGTGATCAGAAAGATCAGAAAATCAATTGAAAAATACTTTTGCTGGAAAATAGATTTGCGATATGACAATAAAGAATTTTGTAAATGAATGAAACATCATCTTAGAAAAGAACCAAAAAAAATTAGATAAAACTTACTCGTTTTAAGCTTTAGTTAAAAAACAAAAACAAAAAAAAACAAACAAACAAAAACAAAAGAACTTGAACTGTAAAAGAAGCCATACATTGACTTTGCCCCAAACAACAAATGTATTCCAAATTTCATCAAAAATTGATTTATGATACGCCCAAACTTATTATAACCTAGTTTTCATAGCGAATTTCATTGTATTTTTTGTCTTATCAAGGTTTCCTTTACTGTAACATAGAGCAAAACTTGAATTCACATAATGGGATGTTGGCATTATGATACATATGTTGTACTTGATGGAAACCCACTCATCTCAGATGATAAATTATAGTGCAACAAAGTTATTTTTTGGTTCACGGACTTTCACGCAAAGAAAATTTCACGCACTCTCATGCAAAAAAAAGGTCCTTTCATGAAGAGAAAAGTTCACGCACTTTCATGTAGAGAAAATTTCGCGCACTTTCATGTAGAGAAAAGTTCCCTTCACACAGGGAAAAGTTCACGCACTTTCATGCATAGAAAAGTTCCTTTCATGAAGAGAAAAGTTCACGCACTTTCATGCAGAGAAAAGTTCACGCACTTTCATGCAGAGAAAAGCACACGCACATGGGAAATCTTATGGTTGGTTCATGGTATTAGTCCGACATTTTTTGATCCTATGGTTTTGGTCTGTGGTATTGCATCCAAAAGTGTTGATCCCAAGTATTGGGTCCGTGGTATTATTGTTATGGTTTTGGTCCGTGGTATTGTGAAAGGCCTAAGGCTATAAAAGAGGAAGGAGATCATTTGGCAAGGTATCTTCTGAATTATTGAATATTTGATAAAGTGCTAGATCTGGAATACTGTGTTTGGGTTATGGTGCAGATCTCGATCTGAATGAAGAAGGAACCTGAGCGTAAGGAGAAGGATAAGTTCTATTGATGGGTCAAAATCTTAAGGCTAGAATAGTGGTATCTCTATATGATTTTGATATATGATATGTGGCGCACGCTTGATCTATAAATCTGATAATCTGGGTTAACTAATATCTGAATGTTTGAAAGTGAATTTATAGATTTGTATGCAGGTTTTTGAATAGTTAAGTAGTA
Organism: Pinus taeda; assembly: GCA_000404065.3. Classification (NCBI taxonomy): domain Eukaryota; kingdom Viridiplantae; phylum Streptophyta; class Pinopsida; order Pinales; family Pinaceae; genus Pinus; species Pinus taeda. Next base: position 27,193 of record APFE031316843.1, on the reverse strand, counting down.
TACATCTATTGATTTATGTTATAGTTGCTTCTCTTTATTGCTACAGTGTTCTGGGTTCAGAAGTGGGGTGTGATTACTATTATTATGATCTGGGTACAGTCGTCAGAGAAGTGTTTATTTTGATTCAGTTTTGATTGGTGAAAAGGTGATTGGTTGATGCAGAAATTCTTGATGTTTGATTGATGTTATTTGTGGATCCAGTCTGAAAATTTATGAAACGTGGTCCCTAGAAGGAAGAGAAGGTCATAGTCTTTTTCACGTAGCAGCCTACGTACTAGTATCTCAACTAGTACAAGAAATAAGGGGGTTGTAGCTGCCTTCCATAAGAAGCTGCAAAACAAGAGAGGGTTGTAGATCTTTGTAGGTAGCAGCCTACGTACTGGTAAAGGACTGCACCAGTACAGAATCATTGTAAAAGGAAGTTTCTAATTGAAAAGATAGAGACATATTGCAGCAGGTAGTTTTCACCCACATTGGGTTTCCACCTTATATCTTGTGTTCTTGTGTGTGATTGTCTTCTGCTCTATTTTTCTATTCCTGGTTACAATTTATATGATCCTGATGCATAGATTAATGTTCAACATCTATAGAATATTTTAAATTATATGTCTTTATGGTACACGCGGGTTTCCTTATCTGTAGTTGCATATATACGCAGTTCTCTCTAACTGAAGTAGCGTATATGTTCTGGGTTTGAAAAAGAAAATAATTGACCAGATAATATTGATCCACCCCTCCCCCCTCTCAGTATTATTTCCAATAATTGGTATTAGAGCGGGTCCTATAGAAGAAGCTTGATTGCTTGAAGGAAGATCTATCATCATGAGCAACTACGAGAGAGAAGCATCAATCAGGCCACCAATTTATGATGCAACCAATTTCTTCTATTGGAAGGTAAGAGTTACAACCTATCTTCAATCTCTTGGTACAGAAGTCTAGGATATCATAGATATAGGGTACACTTTTCCATCAACCACTCCTACAGATCCGGCTGAGAAGAAGTAGTTTGAAACTAATGCAAAGGTTGTAATATGTTATTAGGATGTCTATCCCAATCAGAATTCATCAAGGTTATGCAGTATAAAACTGCAAAAGAAATATGGGACAAGATCGTTCTGAGCTATGAACGAGATGAACAGGTAAAAAGAGAAAAACTTCAAACCCTCATAATTCAATATGAAAATCTCAGAATGTACAATTATGAAAGTGTGGCTAACTATTTCCTACGCATAGACGAGATTGTTAATTGTATGAAAAAATTGGGTGAAGAAATAAAAGAGGATGTTGTGGTTGAAAAGGTTCTGAGATCTTTGTCTTCTAAGTTTGAATCAAAAGTTTCTCCAATAGAAGAAAATGAGAATCTACAGAAAATTACCATGTCGCAACTACATGGAATTCTAACCGCTTATGAAATGAGGAAAGGGGGACCATCAGACAGAAGAGAGGCCGCATTCAATGCCTCAGGAAAAGGAGATTCTTATGACTTAGGACATATGTCAGAAGAAGAGGAAGAATCATATTTTATCAAGAACCTTCAACAGGGTGCTGGAAGGTTCAAAGGTAAGTTACCTTTCAAATGTTTTTCTTGTGGAAGAGTCGGTCACTATGCTGCCAAGTGTCCTCATAAAGGTAAGGAACCTGTTAGATGGAACAAGAAACAGAATGTAAATAAGAAAAGTTATTACACTCATGAAGACAGTGAAGGATTTTCGAATAGTGATGAAAATGAACAAGGTAATAAGTATAGACTTTTAATGGCTTTTGAAGATGATGATTTCATGGATGCTATAGATGAAGAAGGCCTTTATGAAGAGATTTCTAAACTCAAAATTTGTTTAGAAGAGAAAAATATGATTATTGATACTCTGCAATTTCAACTGGCCGAAAGTGAAAAACATCATGAAAAGTTAGAGTGTGAAATTGTGGGACTTAGAAAAGAGATTGAGAAAACTAAAGCTCTTAATTTGTTTAGAAGAGAAAAATATGATTATTGATACTCTGCAATTTCAACTGGCCGAAAGTGAAAAACATCATGAAAAGTTAGAGTGTGAAATTGTGGGACTTAGAAAAGAGATTGAGAAAACTAAAGCTCTTAATCTCAGATTTGTTAAAGGATCTAAAACGTTAGATGAGATTATCAAAGTACAACGTTCTCCACTAATCAAGATAGGTATGGGATATAATGAAGAAGCATCTCAGGCACAGAAGCCATCCACCTCCAAAAGTTATATTGTTGCAGCAAGGAGAAGTGAACAAATCGAAAATCAACAACAAAGGCACAATGTTGCTCACCAGGTAAATCAGGGACATTTTTCTTCAAGAATGAATAGAGATCACCAAGTAAATCAAGGGAAATCTGCTTCAAGGATAAACAAAAGGTACAACAGGCCATAGGTAAATCATTCTCAATTTGTCTCAAGAATGAATGTCAATGAAAACTACAATCGTTTGGTCCGTAGGGTTGTTAATCGCATGAGTTTCTTTAATGGCCAATGTTTCTCTTCTCATAACTTTGGTCACAAAGTATCTGAGTGTGTTGCCTATAAGACTATCATGACTAGAGAAGCTCAAAAATAGAGAAGTATGACTGGAATCATGAAAAGGACCTATAATAACTTTTCTGCTCTTGAAAATGAAATAGAATGTTCTATTTGTAATAATTTTGGTCATGAAGATTCTGAATGCAGGAGCAGGTTTCGGCAGGCAACTCATAAGGAGCAAGCCTCAAGTGTCAAAACATGGAGAATGAAAGAACCACAACCAGAAAGATGTGGTATAGCCTTATATGCGTAAGGGCGGGAAAATCAATGGTACATCGATAGTGGATGTTCGAAACATATGATAGGTGATAAAGAAAAACTTTAGTCATATAGTGCCTTGGAGAAGGAGAAGAAGGTCTCGTTTGGAAATGACACCCCTGCACTCATAAAAGGTAAAGGTTCTGTTCTTTTAAAAGAAAAGGTCAAAGCATGAAATGTTATGTATGTTGATGGCTTAAAGCATAATCTATTGAGTGTCAGTTAGATGTGCGATCAAGGAACAGAGGTAATATTTCGATCAAATGGATGTAGTGTTCGTGATCTTGATACAGGAGAAATAGTGATCAAAGGCATAAGAACTCCAAATAATTTATACATATTCAAAGAAGGACAACAACAATGCTATCTGAACAAGAATGATGAACACTAGCTATGGCACCGGAGGTTGGGGCATCTAAGCTTTTCACAGATAAGGAAAGCATGCAAATACCAAGCAGTTCGTGGTCTTCCAGACATCAGAATTCCAGATAACACAATATGCAAATCATGTCAGTTTGGTAAGAAAACTAGAACTAACTTCCCTGAGAAGGAAGGATCAGCTAACAGGCCACTTAAGCTTGTCCATACTGATGTATGTGGTCCATCTAGGAAAAGGTCGCCTCAGGGAGAAGAATACTTTATATTATTCATTGACGACTATTCAAGGATGGTTTGGATAGGACTGATAAAGCACAAATATGAAGCCTTCGAAAAATTCAAATCCTTCAAAGCTTTGGTTGAAAACGAATCAGATCACAAAATTAAATGCCTCAGGTTTGATAGAGGTGGGGAGTTTACCTCAAATGAATTTTTCGATTTTTGTGAAGAACATGGAATAAGAAGAGAATTCTCTACAACCAAGACTCCTCAACAAAATGGAGTAGGTTAAAGGATGAACAGAACGGTTCAACAAATGGCTCGTGCTATGCTTGATGAGTCTAGAACTCCCACAACTCTCTGGGGCGAAGCTTCATTTGTTGTTGTTGTTATTCTCAGAAAAACAAATGTCTGGGCGAATAGCACTCAAACCCCTCATGAGCTCTGGTATGGTGAGACTCCTTCGGTAAAATATTTCAAAATTTTTGGAAGCAAATTCTATATCAAAAATACTGATGAACATCTTGGCAAGTTTGAACCTAGAGCAGATGAAGGCGTTCTCCTTGGTTTCTCTCCCCACAGCAAAGCATACAAGTGTTATAATAAAAGTCTTGGAAAAATTGTTGAAGGTATTTATGTAGTGGTTGATGAAGAAGAAAACACTCCTAGGCAGGTAAGATCTGAAGATTTAGAAGATGATGAGGACTATCTATCAACATCAAATCAGATTCATGATGAAGAAGAAACCTATGAAGAAGAAACCCATGAGGAGCCTGAAGGACAAATAAGGATAGAAGAAAAGACTCCATCCAGGTACGTTTAGAAGAATTATCCAGAATCTCAAATTTTTGGGCAAAAAGAGGCTGGAATACAAACAAGAAGAAAAATTGTAGAAGCTTCAAGCTATTTGGCATTACTTTCCTCCATTGAACCACAAAATGTAAGAGAGGCATGCAAAGATGAATGCTGGGTCAAGGCAATGGATGAAGAACTTGAGCAGATAAAAAAGAATAACACTTGGGAGTTGATTCCTAGACCAAAAGATAAGAATGTCATAGGGACAAAATGGATCTTAAAAAACAAGTTGAATGAAAATGGGGAAGTGATTAGAAACAAGGCTAGACTTGTTTGTAAAGGGTATGCTCAACAAGAAGGAATAGACTTTGAAGAAACTTTTTCTCTCGTTGCTAGACTTGAGTCCATCAGAATGTTCCTTGCTCTCTCTAGCTTTCAGAAGTTCAAAGTATTTCAAATGGACGTGAAATCAACCTTTCTGAATGGATACTTAGAAGAAGAAGTGTACACTGAGCAGCCAGATGGATTCATCCTTGGTAATGATCCAAATCTTGTATGCAGACTAAAGAAGGCTCTCTATGGTCTCAAACAGACTCCAAGGGCATGGTATTATCGTCTGGAAAAATACCTTCATCAACAAGGTTTTTCAAAAGGATTAGCAGATAGCAATCTTTATATAAAAATTGAAAATAACAAATTGCTAATACTTGTTGTGTATGCAGATGATATCATCTTTGGTGGCAATGAAGAAGCTATGAGTCAAAACTTTGCCTTGGTGATGCAGAAGGAATTCGAAATGTCTTTGCTTGGAGAACTAACATATTTTCTTGGTTTACAAATCCAACAAAATAAAGGTGGTATCTTTTTATCTCAAACCAAATATCTGAAGCAGATCTTGAAGAATTATGGCATGGAAGATTCGAAATCAGTATGCACTCCTATGGTCACAGGATGTAGCCTCAGTGCAAATGATGAATCAGCAGCAGTGCATCAACCAACCTATAGGTCCATGATTGGAAGTCTACTCTATTTAATAGGTACTCGACCAGATATCATGCATGCAGTAGGAATGGTTAGAAGATTTCAGGCAAATCCTAAGGAAACTCATCTTCAGGAAGTAAAGAGAATTTTCAAGTATCTTCATGGAACTCAAAACTATGGCCTATGGTATCCTAGAGATGCGGATCTCACTCTTCAAGCTTATACAAATGCAGGTTGGGCTGGAAGCGTGGATGATAGAAAAAGCACTAGTGGTGGTGCATTCTTTATGGGTTCCAAATTAGTATCTTGGTTCAATAAGAAACAGAGTTCTATTGCATTATCTACAGCTGAAGCAGAATATATGGTTGTTGCATCCTGTTGCACTCAACTCCTTTGGATGATGCAAAACTTGCAGGATTTTCAAATCACTTGTACACCACCTATCTCCATCTTATGTGATAATACAAGTGCAATTATCATTTCAAAGAACCCATTCATGCATTCAAACACCAAGCACATACCGATCAAGTATCATTTCTTCGGGAACAAGTGCTGGAACAAAAGGTCAAATTGGAATACGTTCCCTCCAAGGAACAAGTTGCTGATATTTTCACCAAACCATTGCCCAGGGAGACATTTGAATACCTCAGACAAAAGCTGGGGGTTGTTGATGCATCATCCTGCTGTTGAATCTTGTCTGTTGTACGTAGGTGGATACACGTACATTTTCCGGTCTATGTGGGGCGAATGGGTCTATCAGAGATCATCTGGCATAGGTTCAGGGGGAGCATATATTCTTCTATTGATGCATTGTTGGCATTATCTTAGAAGTCCTTGGTTTGATTTCTCAAGAGTTTTCTGGTGGAGTAGATCAATGTGTGCTGGTCTGAAGGTTGATTCTGCTGATAGTTGTTCTTGTCTCTATGTCATGTACTTCTTTTCATATCAAGGTCATGCAACAGCCTATTTTGGTTTCCCCACTATGCCTGGGATGAATGAGTTTTGTCTATCTTGTGTATTCCCACTTGGATGGGAGATGGATGTATGTATGAGTCTTGATGATAGGAAGGTTACGTATAATGCATGGAGTCATGTTCTTTCTTATAGAACATACTTTTGTAGACATCATTTCAGCACAAATCATATACAAAGTGGGAGCTCGTTCAAAACTTTCAGCAGGTACTCAGGGGGAGTATGGTAGTCCGCCCCTTTGGCCTTGATGTCAAAGGAGGAGAGTGATTTGTTGTTGTTGCCATCAAGTCCAAAGGGGGAGATTGTTCGCATTATGATACATATGTTGTACTTGATGGAAACCCACTCATCTCAGATGATAAATTATAGTGTACCAAAGTTATTTTCTGGTTCACGGATTTTCACGCAGAAAAAAGTTCACGCACTTTCATGCAGAGAAAAGTTCCTTTCATGAAAAGAAAAGTTCACGCACTTTCATGCAGAGAAAAGTTCCTTTCATGCAGAGAAAAGTTCATGCACTTTCATGCAGAGAAAAGCACACGCACAATGGAAATCTTATGGTTGGTTCATGGTATTAGTCCGACAGTTTTTGATCCTATGGTTTTGGTCCGTGGTATTGCATCCAAAAGTGTTGATCCCAAGTATTGGGTCCATGGTATTAAATAGTTATGTTTTTTGGTCCGTGGTATTGTGAAAGGCCTAAGGCTATAAAAGAGGAAGGTGATCACTTGGCAAGGTATCTTTTGAATTATTGAATATCTGATAAAGTGCTAGATATGGAATACTGTGTTTGGGTTATGGTGCAGATCTCGATCTAAATGAAGAAGGAACCAGAGCGCAAGGAGAAGGATAAGTTCTATTGATGGGTCAAAATCTTAAGGCTAGAATAGTGGAATATCTATATGATTTTGATCTGTGATATGTGGCGCACACTTGATCTATAAATCTGATAATCTAGGTTAACTAATATCTGAATGTTTGAAAGAATGAATTTATAGATCTGTACGCAGGTTTCTGAATAGTGAAGTAGTATACATCTCTTGATTTATGTTCTAGCTGCTTTTGTTTATTGCTACAATGTTCTAGGTTCAAAAGTGGGTGTGATTACTGTTATTATGATCTGGTTACAGTCGTCAGAGAAGTGTTTATTTTGATTCAGTTTTGATTGGTGAAAAGGTGATTGGTTGATGTAGAAATTCTTGAAGTTTGATTGATGTTATTTGTGGATCCATTCTAAAATTTATGAAACGTGGTCCCTGAAAGGAAGAGAATGTTGTAGTCTTCTGCAGGTAGCAGCTTGCGTACTAGTATCTCAACTAGTACAAGAACTAAGGGGGTTGTAGCTCCCTTCCATAAGAAGCTGCAAAATGAGAGAGGGTTGTAGCTCTCTGCAGGTAGCAGCCTGCATACTGGTAAAGGACTGCACTAGTACAGAATCATTGTAAAAAGAAGTTTCTAATTGAAAAGATAGAGAAATATTGCAGCGGGTGGTTTTCACCCACATTGGGTTTCCACCTTATATCTTGTGTTCTTGTGTGTGATTGTCTTCTGCTCTATTTCTCTATTCCTGGTTACTGTTTATATAATCTTAGTGCATATATTAATGTTCAACATCTGTAGAATATTTTAAATTATAAGTCTGTATGGTATACGCGGGTTTCCTTATCTATAGTTGCATATATATGCAGTTTTCTCTAACTGAAGTAGCGTATATGTTCTAGGTTTGAAAAAGAAAATAATTGACCAGATAATACTGATTCACCCCCCTTCTCAGTATTATTTCCAACATGGGACAACAGTTCAATCTCCACAATTTTCAACAAACAACACAGTTATATGGGTAACTGTGTAGAAAAAATGATTTCACCACTTTCATCATTCTAGCATTTAAGTTTCACAGGAATAAGATCATTCAATGTCATGATTGGTTGGTTTTTGCAAATTGCCAGCGCATTGCATTTCGTTTAAAAAGAAATTAAAAAGCTTCATTGTCATACCACATGATGCAATTCGCTGAAATTTTCAGCGTCTCCCAAGTATATCCATATTGCCCATTATCACAAAAAATCGTTCGAGATAAGTGGAGATACAGAGGAGGAATTTTCTTCGTTTTTACATGGGTTTTGCAACATTCATTGTTTTAGGTTATATGGTTAGGGGCATGGCTGTGCTTCTAGTGCAAGCCCTCTCTATACCCATTGACAACATTAATTTTGGGGTTGTCCATTTTAATTTTGAATTCTTTACCTTCATATGGCTCACTCCATCACCACGCACACCAATTGATTTCTGTTGCCAAAAGCTTCACGAAATCGCACCAGTCTCAGCACGTGATTTTAAAATGGATTTTTTTTTGTTCAAACGAGGATGAATTAAAAAAAAAAATGAGACATGGGTTTTCTCCGAAGTGGGGGTAATTAGATACATGCGAGACATTTCTTGAAATTTAAAGTGGTTTAGGAGAAAATTGGGTTTCTTTCGAGCCTAATTTGATAGATTGCGCCAAAATCCGATTTTCTTTGTGGCTAGATCTGATTTTCGTGGCTAAAATTCCAGCTTGAGACAGTGGGAGAAAACGCTATAAATCAACACTTGTCTATTTACAGGATTGATTATGAGTTTTTCTAGGGTTGAAATCCATACAAAACTAAAAACAATTAACTCAAAATATTTAATGATCGGAAGCTTCCACTAATTTTTCTGCTACTGTTCAGCCATGACATAGTTTGTTTAATTTCATCGAGCAAAAACATAGCCACTACAACTTTGTTTTAATTATCAGGACTGCTTGATGAGATATAGCTGCAAAAATGGAATCAAATGCAGAATATGCAAGTGCAATATCATAACATTTTTTAGATAGATGATTTCCATTGATGGGTGAAGCACATAAATCACCACACAGCAAAACTTTCAATGAGGAGTAACAATTAGTTTTTTTTTTATGAATTTTGTTTTTCATTTTTATTTTTATCTGACGCATTTGTATTAAAATCTTGCAAATTTTTAAATGATGCAGATTTTGGCAATTACAAGATCAACGGCAATATGTGAAATTTGATATCATCGACGCAAATCATGAAACCATTTTGACTATTGCCGGGATTTGCATAATTGCAATGAAATTGAATTTTATTTACATAAGAAGGGAATTAATTATACTCGTTTCATATTTGACAATGGATTTGTAAAAAATCATGGAATTGGGCTAACTTATGCATTTGATTTTATTTAAATCTGTTCCATTGTTGTTTATTTTTTTCATAAAAAACCAAGTAGAAATTAATCACTTTTGCTTGGATATATTTATGTTTTGTGAATGCCAAGTTTTTGCAGGTTTGCGTTAATCAGATGATCATTCAAGGATTCTAATTTGTCGACAGTTGGACTTCCGACAGATCAATTTTATGATGAATCATGTGAATAAGTCCATATTCATTACAACTAGTCTCTTATTCCCTTTGTAAAATTGTAAATCCCAATCAGTCCTCAAAGCAAGTCAAAATCCCTTTCTCGCAGAAATTTTCAATCATGCAGTCAAATCTACTTGTTTTCCTTCACCCCTAACCCACAAAATAAAACAAGAAGCTCACTTACAAAAATTTCACTTATTTTCATTTTCCTTGTCATTTCCATTTCCTTCTTTTTCCACCATTTTCTTCTTCCGCCAATAAAATCCTGCTTCTACATATCACTGAGTCAAAGTCCTAGAGTCTAATTATCTTTGTAAAAACACCTAGAGGCTTGCATGCCTTAATGGCAAGTACTCTTGCCAATGAACAATGGGAGTACATTAATATCCCTTGTTCATTGGATCTTGTAGGTGACTCGACCACGACAAATTTATTTGTACCTACAAAGATGTGTTAGGCATCCTGACTCCCATTGGAATCAATGATCGGAGCTCTTGTGTTGGCTAGGGGCATTCATTAACGGCCACTAAGTCAACAAATTCTTACTATGTTCGACACTAGCACATTTAATGACATAGTAAGATTTGTGCCATCGACCTTTGAAGACTTGAAGACCCATATTTTGTAGCAGATGAAGTAGACTTCCTTTCATTGATTTTCCATTTGTCATGACTTGAGGACAAGTCAATAAATAAGGCCGGGGGGGTGGGGGGGGAAGGGGGATGTAACTTCTATAATAGTTATACCTACCAAGCCTTATATATTTTCAGCCATATTTAGCAGACTCATCAGATTCATAATCCAGTAGCAGATGGCAGCAGATACGACAATATAGATTCATCTTTCACCCACAACTTGCAGAAGAAGCTTCAGAGCAAGAATTACAACAGCTGAACATGCATGATTCATCCACTTCTTTAGGTAAGTAAGGTATGGTGTTTTCTAACCTTTAATCTTGAAATTCTTTTTACATGCTAAAATGATGATATTTGGAAAATATTCCACTATTCCACTATTCCCTTTCTCATTAAACATTTCCAAAACCCATCAGTCGGGGAGGGGGGAATTTCACACTTCATTTTTTTTCCCTCATTCATATTACATCTTAACCCACATAGTCTTTACACAATAAAAACTACTAAAAAATGATGAGCATATTAAATGACTTCTTAAAATGATTGATCTCAACAAAGTAAATAATGATTGTAAACACAAGAACCAATCATTAAAAGATGCAAATGCATTGCAAAAACTAAAAGTTATCCAAAGATGTGCAAAGTTAAAAGGAAGTCCATGATTGAAAGATGTTTGTGACACAAGAACCAAACATCTTGTAAAAGGAAGCTCATCTAAGAAATAAATCAAATAAGTCATTGTAGTAGCTTGCATGAGGGCATGCAATAACTTCAGTTGGGGAGTATGTTTGGGCTTCAAAATGTGATACAAATGTCACTCATTACCATACATTTTTCACCTATGCTTCCATTATATCACCCATTATTCACCACCATATCACTTCATTTTCCCTATTATTCACCATTAATGGGTCTCATTTATTTTTTCCAAAGATTATTTATTTTTAAGCATTTTTAAGAGAAATTATTGATTAAATATTAGAAAATAGTATATTTTACTTTATATATGGAAAGTGGGTTGTTTTTGTGAAATGTGTAAATGCCAAGAAAGCTTCCAAGACACACTTATGTGGCCTTGAATGATCAAATTCGAATTTGAAGAGATAAACCTCATGGAGAAAATCAAGGACAAAAAGGGGTTATGTGTCTAGATGGTTGAGAGATTTATGGAACTAAAGAGAGATTAGTGGATGATCATTATGAGTATGTTACTCATCCCATTGTATAAATAGGAGTACAATCTCCTCCATTTGTAATCTTGATGTTTTTGTAATATTAGAATTTTGGAGTATGTAATCTTAGAAGCTTAGAGTTGTAACCTTAGAGTTGGTTTGTAATGGATATTTTGAAATAAAGGATCATACTTCAATTTTTCTTCTACATCTGAGTCTCCATTGAAGTGGTATGCTTGTGGAGTTATGGAGGGCCCCCATGGCCTCACTTGCATGCTTATTTGCTTATTTTAGGTATAATTTATTTTATGTTTTTGTTTGATTTCAGCTTTCAAGTTTTATTAAATGTTCTAATATTGGAAGGATCTTATTTGAAAGTGTTTTTGTAAAAGAACCATAAGATCTCATACAATGAGTATATCTAGGTTTACTTCATTTAAGCTTTTAAGTTCTAATTAGATGATCTAATTTTGGAAGAGATATTATAGAATATGTTATTGTAAGAGAATCATAGATCCCAAACAATTGTTAGATCTAGGTTTGATTAGTTATTGAAAGAGATCTTAATGAATATGTTCCTGTAAGGGGACTTTAAGATCTTAAACAAATTAGGAATCTTTCTAGATCTATATATTTTAGATAAGCACTTCTAAGTTTACCTTCCCGGGTTGACATTAAATTAAGCTCTAATTTGCATATGCATTTTAGACCCAACATGTAGTTTTAACAGGGTCTCCTGTAGAATAGTCTTTGCCTCCTATATAACTATTTTTGAGTCCTGTAGTTCTACTTTTTCCTTCCATGTGGGAGATCTAGGAGTCCCCTTTTCATAATTGATAGGTGCCTTGGAAGGGGATTCCTTTCCTTGGGCAGAGGGTGAATCTTCAATAATAATTGGAACTTTAGCAGAAGGTTGGGGTTTCCTCGTTTTGATCCTTGTGCTCTTCCTAGCCCTAAAATACATTGAGGTATGCCTTTTCCTCTTTTGTTTTGCTTCAATTGGGGTGCTGAGGATAGTGAGAGAAGCTGCTACCTCTCTTTCTATGGTCTCAAGAGACACTTCTGTGTTTTCTGCCCCTCTTTCTCCTCCTTCTGTCTTTTAGTCTGTCTCTGTTTGTTTTGTTTCTTCCTGCTCTATTTTGGTTTCTTCCTTCTTCCTGTTAGGACCCCATATTGTCTATTTTTGACATTATATTTTGTCATAATATTACCCTTTTCAACCCATAGGTGAAAGCCTTTGATAGTATCTTGACTCAATCATTCTAAAGGTATACAGTAACTCTTCTCATTGCTATATGTTTAATTATTCAACACATAATCATGCTATCTTTATGATTGATCCTCGAAGTTGACTAAGTTGCTGAACAATGTTGAAACTGCCTAAAACTGGCAGGACTATATTTTGCAGTTGCTGAAACAGCGGAAACAACACAAACCTCGAAGCTGAAACAACAAGGACAACATATGAATCTTAAGGATACAGTTGAGATTTGTGTACTAGAGTTGTGAAAACAAAGGAATCTGATCGATTATTTGAATAAACTGTTACATTGGTCGTAACGTTCATGATCCACATCACTGTAACAACATTTTGTTAATGGGAACTGATTTCCCTATTTTTGTACAAAGGGATGAACTAGAATTTATACTGAAAAAATTTTGTAATAGATGTCTCTCTATATAGAGGAGACATCTACATTAGAGAGGGGATCGACATTGGATGAGCAAGCTGTAACACAGGGATTGTAGCGAAAGGACAAGACTGAATCTTTCTTATAATATGGTATATTGACGGATGAATAAAATTATGTACTGAGTATTTTAACTTAGTTTTTGTGTCCTAGGGAATCTTGTGAGAAGGACAGGGCCCACCTTCATCACAAGATTCACCCATCTTCTTTCTGTTGTGTGTTGTGTGCGAATTCTATTTATACCTCATTCACGAGTATTGCTTCTGATGATAACTTACTTTTGCTAAGACTCTGTTTTTCTTTTTGATTGATGTTGTACATGAGTGCCTCACTGGTGATTAGGATTTACAGAGTGTATTGGTGAACTGGATAACAGAGGCAGGTGCTGAATGTTCCTACTCTGGGGGATAGGGTATTGATCCTTTGTTACAGGACAACCATTGTTTCCTTTTTGCAAGTTTACTTTCTCTAATCAATTATCTGTTCTTATTCAATTCCTGCAACAGACTATAATTGCTGTAACACAAAGTAGAGGTTTAACAAGTGTGAATTGTTTATACTACAACTTTTTAATTCTATTAAAATTGAGCACATATAGTACGTAGTCACCTTTCAAATAATCGGACTTTCCCGGGTTGAAAATTTGTGTGGCACTCATCTGTTTAAATTAATAAGCAATTAAAGTGACCAACATTTTGGCGGCATTGCCGGGGAAGGTGACCAAAGATTTTAAAAGTATTAATGACTTTCCTTTAGATGTACAGGATGCATCAAGGGATGCAGGAAAGCTAACCCTACAGGCGACAGGGGCAAAGGAAGAGGAGGAAGAAAAACTTTCATTGACGGCATTATTTCAAAAGTGGAAACATCTCAAAAGGTAAGCTTTCAGAGGCCACAGACTCAACACTCTCTCCAGACGGACTACGAAACGGAGGAAGTATTGGGACCGGAAAGGGCTGAAGAGACAGTAGAACAAATCGAGGAGTCAGTGGAAGATCTTGAGGAACCAATAGAAGATATTGAAGTTGAGGAACCGGTTCAGGGTATTGAAAGCCCTACAGAAAGTGCTGAAGACGGAGCAAGGAAGAGCGGAAAATTCCCTCTCCACCTTAGAATTCCCTATTGAAGATCTTCCTAGAGGGGCAACTCCTAATTTCCATGGTTTATCATCTGAAGACCCTGATGAATTTCTATTTGAGTTTGATATATTGTGTAGGAGTTATGATTATGTTACTAATCCTCAAAAGTTGAAGTTATTTCCAGCAACATTAAAAGGAAATGCATTAAGATGGTTCATGAGCCTAGGAAGACATGTGATCACAACATGGGATCAAAATAAAGAAAAGTTCTTGGCCAAATACCAAGACTATTGTCGAACAAGAGAAAGGAAGGAGGAATTATTTAAGATGGTTCAGAAGGAGGACGAAAATCTGGAGGACTTCGTGGAAAGACTATAGTATAATTTGCAGCGATCTGATCATCCAAATATGAGTAAGGACATTCTTAAGTCAATATTGTTAAAAGGTGTACGAGATGATTGTCTAGATATGCTGAATATGCTTGGAAAAGGGGACATATCTAAGGAATCATATGATGAGATTGTCAACCTCTGTAAGAGATGTTCAAGAGGAGTAGCAAGCAGACCAAAAAGTAAGGATAATACATACTCGAGAGTCCATAAATCAGCAAGTGGAGGAGCAACACAAGTTGAAATAGGTAACTTACTTGAAGAATTTAAAACTGAAATGTTAAGCTCTTTTCCTTCACAAATTGATATCTTGCAAGTTAAAAAGAAGCAGGTAGAAGCAGAAGCTGCTTTGGCTATTTTCTGCTCTAAATGCAGAGAAAAACACCTATTAAGGGAGTGTCCAATGGACAAGGTACCAATTTCCACCATTTGTGAGAAGGACCATGAGACCCAACAATGCCCTTCTTTACCAGGAATAAAAGCAGAACTGCAGCCAACTGAAGAAGAAGCTGAAGCAGTTTACTTGCTGACACAAAGGAGGCAATGGAAACCACGAGGACAACGTACGAATTCTAACATGTCATTTAATCGTTGGAACAATCATCCTCCTTTTCAAGCAAATTACCCACCCTTGAATCAAATGCAATACCCACCCTTTAATTAAATGAATTTCCCACCCATGCAGCAACCGAATCCCCCTTTTATTGATCCTACAATATGGAATCCCTCGGCTATACAGCAATCCTATTTTAATCAATGGAACCCAAATTGGACAGCTCAGCAGATTCCATTCCCAAACCAATTTCCCCGGTATCAGCAATCTCTCTCCTTACCATCAAATGCTCCACCTAATAATCAGACAATGAGAGCCCAGCTGCCTATGCAACCTAACCCCAACCCAAATAACAATAAAGCTCTGCAGGTAATTGATATTCAAAACCAACCTGTTTTCCCTATGCAATGCAATGACATTCATTTACGCTCTGGGAGAATAGTTGAACCCATTATTGATGACATTACTTCTTCTTACTCTGATAAAGAAGAAACTGGAAAAGAAAAGTCATCTAATAACAATGTTGAAACAGTTGAATCATCTTCTAATAAGACTGCTGAAACAACAGAGCCACCATTCCCTGAACGTCTAGCTCTTACCAAAACACTTGAGCCACCTGCTTTTAACATTTTAGGAGAATTGCAAAATTTATATGTTAAGATTCCACTCTTACAAGCACTAAGAGATGTACCAATTTATGCTAGAACTGTTAGAGATATTTGCATTAAGAAACCTGGAAGAAAAGCTAAAGATCCCCTCACAGTCCATGTGATGGGTGATCTAGCTGCTCTAATGTCAGGTAAAAACCCCCCTATGAAATATGGTGACCCTGGTCATCCTACGATAACAGTGCAAGTTGGAAAAACTTTCTAGAGTTCTAGTAGATCTAGGTGCTGCAATAAACAATATGACACTTGAAACTGCACAATTATTGCAGTTAAAGAATGTAATTAGGGAAACCCCAACCATTCTAGAGCTAGCTGACTGCTCCACAATCAAACCTGAAGGAGTCATTGAAGACCTGATAATTTCAGTCGAATCTTGGAACTACCTAGCTAATTTTGTTGTATTACAGACTAAAACAAAGTTGGGGGTTCATCCATTGATTTTAGGGAGACTTTGGATGGCTACAACAGATGCCTTCATCAGCTGTAGATCAGGTTCAATGACAATTTCTAATGGATGTGAAACCAAGCAACTTACTCTTTACCCTCATGCTACACCTATGATTAATAATGATAACTATGTATGGTTAGATTATGAGGATGATGAGACCCAACCCATTTTGATTGTCGGACAAGCTTTAACTCTTAAAGATTAAACCGAGGATGAATTAATTAGCAATTTTATTTCTGAACCTTCTTCGGTTAATTCTGAAATATATGATCACTTGACTACAATATTGAGACCTGAATCTCAGCAAAACCTTAAAACTAAAAATTTATCTCAAACATTAGCTGGCATCTCCTCTAAAAGTATAATAGTAGAAATCGAGCCTGGCAAAACATTAAATATAAACCCTGACCTAACAGATGCTGAAACACAGCAGTTAATGAAGTTACTCCGTGAGAATAAAGAAGCATTTGCATGGGATTACACAGATATGATGGGAATCTCTCATGAATTATGTACTCACCGTATTTATATTAAAGAGGGATCTCACCCAGTCTCTCAACCCCAACAATGAATGAATCCCAATTTAAGGGAAATTGTGAAGGAAGAACTTCAAAAATTGCTGAATGCGGGATTTGTATATCCTATATCTGATAGTGAATGGGTTTCTCCATTAGTAATTGTACCTAAGAAAAATGGGAAATGGAGAGTGTGTGTAGATTATAGAGATCTAAATAAGGCCACTCAAAAATATCATTTCCCTTTACCATTTATTGATCAGGTACCAGACAATTTGGCAGGCAAGAGATTCTTTTCCTTTTTGGATGGATTTAGTGGATATAATCAGATCAAGCTTGCACCCCAAGATCAAGACAAGACCACCTTTACTAGTCCATGGGGGACTTTTTCCTCTAGAGTTCTTCCATTTGGATTATGTAATGCACCAGCAACATTTCAAAGAGCAGTGATAGGGACTTTTTCTGATATGCTTAATGATTCCTTAGAAATATTTATGGATGACTTTACTCCTTATGATGTGACTTTTGAAGATGCATTACAAAAACTTGAGAAAGTACTTAAACGATGTAGAGAAGCACATCTTGCCTTAAGTACTGGAAAATGCCATATGATGATGAATCAAGGTATTGTATTGGGACACTTTATCTCATTCCTTGGAATTCAAGTTGATCCAGCTAAAATACAGGTAATTCAGACTCTTCCTATCCCTAAAACGCAAACTGATGTAAGAAGTTTTTTTAAGACATGCTGGGTATTATTGAAGATTTATCAAAGATTTTTCTAAAATAGCTTCTCCTTTGTTTGTGTTACTTATGAAAAATGTTGAATTTAAGTGGACTGATGATTGTCAAAAAGCATTTAATGAACTTAAACATCAATTGTCTACAACTCCCATTTTAAGAGGACCTGACTGGGCACTCCACTTTCATATATCCTCTGATGCTTTAGATACTACAATTGGATCTGTCTTGGGTCAAGAAGAAAACAATCTTCCCTATGCTATCTATTTTATTAGTAAAAATATGACCCCTTCCGAACTTAATTATACAGTCACCGAGAAAGAATTCTTAGCGGTCATTTATGCTATTAATAAGTTTTGACATTATATTACCGGTTACACTACTTTTGTTCATACTGATCACTCGGCCATTAAATATTTAATGAACAAATCAGTTACAAATGCTCGAGTTACCAGATGGTTATTATTACTACAAGAATTTGATATCACAATTGTAGATCGACCAGGTAAAGAAAATGTAGTTTCTGATTTCCTTTCTCAGCTAAAAACTGATGAAGATACTCCAGTAGATGATTCCTTTCCTGATGAATATTTATTTGTAGTATCTGCTCAATCACCTTGGTATGCGGACATTGCTAATTACTTAGTTGTAGGGAAGCTACCATCACACCTATCACAGAGAAAAAAGAAAAATCATTCAACAAAGTGCTAGGTATAGCTGGATAAGCGAGTGTCTTTTTAACACAGGACTCAATCAGGAAATTCAAAGATGCATGAGAGAAGATGAAGTTTATGAAATATTGAAGGCTTGTCATGATGGCCCTTACAGAGGGAATTTTGCTAATAAAAGAACAACACACAAAGTTCTTAGAATGGGTTATTATTTGCCCTCACTTTTCAAGGATGCAAAGAAATATGTTAGGGCTTGCGATAGCTGTTAGAGAATGGGGCAGCCTAATCACAGGGATGAAATGCCACTCAATCCCCAGGTAATACTTGAAGCTTTTGAAAGATGGGCACTAGACTTTATAGGTCCCATTAATCCTCCATCCAATCAAAGAATTTATATACTGGTTTGCACAGATTATATGACTAAATGGGTAGAAGCTAAGGCACTCCTAAGAGCTAATGAAGAATCTATTTTAACCTTTTTATTTGAAGAAATATTTGTTAGGTTTGGATTGTTTAGAGAGCTAATCACAGATGGAGGACCTCCTTTTAATTCTCACGGCTTTAAAGATACACTTCAGAAATATCACATTAAGCTTAAAATGACTACACCTTATCACCCCCAGGCCAATGGGTAGGTGGAAAGTACGAATAAAATCATAGAAGCCATTTTAACAAAAACAGTAAAGGAAAATAGAAGGGACTAGTTTCAAAGGTTTCCTTAAGCATTATGGGCTTACAGAACTACTTGGAGGAATACTACGGCGTTTTCACCTTCCGAATTAGTTTATGGTAAAAGTGTTGTTTTTCCTATGGAATTTGAAATCAAAACCTTAAGGATTGCTTTAGCTATTAACCTTGACTTGACTGATGCACAGACAACTAGGTTGCAACAGCTTCAGGAATTGGATGAAAAGAGGTTGGATGCCATCCATCAAACAACCATGATACAACAGCAAAGAACCAAGTGGCATGATAAAACCATTAAGCATAAGCAGTTCCAAAAAGGTAATTGGGCTCTACTGTATGACTCCCGTTTTGAAAAATTTCAAGGAAAATTAAGAACAAGGTGGCTAGGACCCTATGAAGTAGATATCGTTTTTCCAAATGGAATAGTCAGACTCTTAACGATTGATGATTCCATAAAACCATTATTAGTGAATGGGTATCGACTCTGTTTGTATCAACAACCCATTTGTAAAGAAGATTTCAAAGCTACTTGCATGACAGACATACACTATGCCTTTTTGGGGGAACCTGTTATCCATCAATGCACTTGATTTTATGTTTATATATTTATTTTTAGATTAGATTTCTTAACTAATAATCCTTGTCAAGGGTTGCCATGTTACAATTAATTGTTTTGCAGATCTTAGCTTCGGAAGGTGACTAAGAAGAAAAATTCCAATCTAGGGAGGACTAAGATGCGGCTTGGAGAAGCATTGCCATGTCACTTCAGAACATAATTCATTTCCTCTTACATTTTTTCCATCATTTCCCGTTGCTGAAACACCATTCCCCGTTGCTGAAACACCATTCCCTATTGCTGAAACACTAGTTCCTAGTGCTTAAAACGCAAATCGTGTCCATTTTTCCTAAAAACCACCAATTTTCCCATTTCTGTTCTCGAGAATAAACCATTACTCTAATAGAAACATATCACTCCTCATTAAGGGAATCAGCCATTCATCCTGATAATTATGGTCCTTCACTATTATTTATTGTGAATAATGAAATCCTTGTGTATAAAAACCCTCATACTTTATAGACCCTTTTTTATATATCATCGACCTATTAATGACGAGATAATAATTTTTGGCACAACAACCAAAGGTAAATATAAAGGTATGTGTGTTTAGGTGTGAATATTAAATTGTAGTTAATGAGAAGATATTGATATGACTACCGAAATCATCGTACCACCAACCATATCATTCAGCCGCAGTTGGGGGGAGTTACCGAAATATTGTAATCATCACATGACACGCCAATCACCGCCATTTCTCTTTCTCGTAGTAGTATCTAGTCACCCCGTCTGTACGTTATCATAACTTTAGTTGTAACGTTCTACTCTGTTTTGACCTCAGAAAATAGGCTCTGCACTTTGTATTTTGTCTGAACCAATAACTATGGGAGGAAATGTTGTTAGGCATGAACCTGGCTCAACGGCATTACTGGAACTCTACTGGGATGCATACCAAATCTTTCTACAGGCCGGATGGGTGGATTACTTCATAAGAATTACGGATTTCGATTCACAGTAGGTTCTGGAATTTGCATGCAATTTGAGGGAAGGATACTCCACTGTCCAAGGGGTGTGAATTCCAGCAACAGAAGAGGATATAATGCAAGTTTCGGGACTACCAACCAATGGTACTTGCTGGTTCAGCAGGAAACACCTCATTCTCAATGCACAACAAGATTTTCTGTTACCAGGGGAGCATGTTGAACCCAAAGGCAAGGGCGTTTCACTTCGATCACTACCACCACCATGGCCAAAGGTTGTAGAATTTGTTAAGCAGTATTTCACCTGTGAGGGTTGTTATCAGCTAGTCTACCAACACGACTTTGTGTTATTAAATCATTTAAGGCATGGTCGTTTAATAAATATGCCCTATTATCTGCTTGACTGTCTAAAAAACATGGCACACTATACTGTGAATGCAAGGCACCAACTCCTTTCCCTCACACACCATCGTTTGGTCTAGCTCTTAAAAAATAGAGGTTTTTCCCTACACAATCCACCTCCCCTTAATAACCCTCCTCAGCAAGCTGAGGAAAATCCTTAGCAAGTCCAAGAAAATTCCTAGCAATCTGAGGAAAACTCCCAGCAAGCTGCTAAAAATCAGCAACCAGCAGCGGAAACACCCCAATTGAGCACTGAAAATTTGCAGTAGACCCCACCTCTTAATGAAGCTGAGCCATCCACTCCCAAGTTCCATATCCCCACTGATGATTCGGACGACAATACCCCCATCTTTATGCTTAAGAGGAAGAAGCAACAGAAAGATGCAACCCCACTAAAAAGAAGAACCAGGGCTTCAATTAAGCAAGCCACCATTTTTGATAATCACCCTATCCTGAGGAAAAGTGCTCGTAAGAGAAAAACTATTGTTTTTCCTGCTTCCTTACCACGGCGACGAACAAGGTCATCTGCAATAACTGAGGACATTATCCCAAATTCCCCACCCATCATTTTAAAATCCCGTATTTCGCCCAGCCCTGAACCTTCACCATCCTCACCCTCGCGTGCTGAAATACAGAGCATTCACGATTTTGTGACATCATTTTTCTCAAAAGAGGTAGCGGCTCCACAAGAACCAGCTGCCGATACATCTAAAGTAGACACCCAAGATGATATAGGGTATGTGGCTAATACACAAGAACTAGCCACTGACCCAACAGGTGATACACAAGAACCACCTGTTGGAGAACAAAAGGAAGATGACCTAGATGTGGCTGATACACAAGAACCAGCCACTTACCCAACAGGTGATACACAAGAACCACCTGTTGTGGATGCAAATGATGAAGTTAGTGCCGAAAAACAATTCTCTCCTCCACTGGAACCTGCAACTAGAGAAGCCCCGGTTACTGTAGCCTCCTTGCAGGAAGAAAACGAGTTTTTGAAATCTGAAATTAAGGCTTATCAGTAAAAATTAATAATGGCCAGGGAAGCTTATGAAAAGGAACTTAATCTGTACATGTTAGGTCAGGAGCATCTGCAGCTGAAAAGATTGAAGAAAAGGATCAATACAGTGAATACATGTGCAGTGAATGTGGTGATCCCTATACTCGAGCAGGTTATAAGATAGTCGAAGTTCCGTTGTCTGGAGCTAGTCCAGTACCTCCTCCTGTTATAGTCAAAAGGGAATACCATGCTGTTACACAAGAACCAACAGGCTCTTCAAGAATTTTAGAGAAAGAAACAAAACCACCCCGACCTGACCAAGTTGTTACAGAACAAAAACCAGTAGCAAAGTCTTTTACAACTAAGGATACATAGACTGAACCTCCCCATGTTAGCAATGCTTATACACAGACTGAACGTCCCCGCGTCAGAAATTCTTACACACAGACTTCCAGTTTTCAAAAACTAAGTAACACATGGAAACATAGTATGAGCTCTCACAAGGAAAGGCATTTCAGCAACAGAAGTCATTATTGCTCAACTATGCATACAGAAATTGGGATGTGCTTGAACAGTCTCGTGTACAACATAAGGAGAATAAGAAATTAAAAACCAGACTGTCACTCATCTTTGACTTGGTCCAGTGGTTACTTGCTACAAGGAAACCCTCTTTTAATTATTCTATATTTTTGAGAGAACGCTTAGCGTTCCTCCAAATAAAAGTAATCAAGGATGGAAGGCCCCACCAGGTATCTAGACTGCAGCAATTTATTGAGACCTTCGCAGAAGCACCAAATAGTGACCAAAACTTGCCGTGCGAACTCTATCTTCACAATAAGGCTATGCCTGAAGATAGAAAGCTTAGTTTACTTCCTCTTGTTGGTGATATCCAAATAAGAGCCTTTAGTTCCTTCTTGGCCAATCAGCTTACTTGGCAGAATGATTTTATGTTAGCGGCACATAATGAGGAGAATTGTATTCTCTGGATTCGTGTTGAGCCACAAAATGCAGCTGCCTTTATTGCAGAACATCAACGAATTCTACGAGAGGCAGGGATGACTGACCATATTAGGAAACTACAGGCAGCAGTCTTGGAAGACTACCAGTATTATGTGAAAACTAAAGGATCTTTGGCTATAAAAGCAAATAATCTATTCTGGGAACATTGTCCTAAAGAGAGACGGGAATATCATCCTTATAATCCTCTCAATCTTCAGGTGACAATCTCACACATACCTAATTATGTTAAATGCATTAGACAGTGTGTTGAACAATGGATTGGTTACCACTTTCACTTCCCTCTCTTATGGCTACCTGGACAGTAATATAAGGCTCAATATAAATTAACCAAAAAGGAGGAGCTAGCAGCATGGCAGAAACTTCAGAGTGTCTATGGGTTTAGAGACATGGTTGAAAACACCTTCCATACTTACTGCATAAGCAATTTGCATTGTTCATTCCAGTGTTCCGACTCAGATTCAGACTAGACGTTGCATGCAGACGTGCAACCTTTTCAGTTGGGGGGGATGTTAGGACCCCATATTGTCTATTTTTGACCTTATATTTTCTCATAATATTACCCTTTTCAACCCATAGTTGAAAGCCTTTGTTAGTATGTTGACTCAATCATTCTAGAGGTATACAGTAACTCTTCTCATTGCTATATGTTTAATTATTCAACACATAATCATGCTATCTTTATAATTGATCCTTGAAGTTGACTAAGTTGCTGAACAATTGTTGAAACTACCTAAAGCTGGCAGGACTATATTTTGCAGTTTCTGAAACAGCGGAAACAACACGAACCTCGAAGCTGAAACAGCAAGGACATCATATGAATCTCAAAGAGACAGTTGAGATTTGCGTACCAGAGTTGCGACACAAAGGAATCTGATCGATTATTTGAATAAACTGTTACATTGGTCGTAACATTCATGATCCACATCACTATAACAACATTCTGTTAATGGGAACTGATTTCCCTATTTTGGTACAAAGGGATGAACTAGAATTTATACTGAAAATCTTTTGTGATAGATGTCTCCTCTATAAAGAGGAGACATCTACATTAGAGAGGGGATCGACATAGGATGAACAAGTTGTAACACAGGGATTGTAGCGAAAAGAGAAGACTAAATCTTTCTTGTAATATGGTATATTGACGGATGAATAAAATTCTGTTCTGAGTATTTTAACTTAGTTTCTGTGTCCTGGGGAATCTTGTGAGAAGGTGTTGAAGGCCCCGAAAATCGGGTCGACAACAAGGGGGATACCCGCACTGTCCGGACCTTGGTTGGCAGCTCCTTATCCGTTTGGTATAGCAGGTCCGACTGGGGATCTGTGACCAGTTTCCCAATTCAGTGTGTGTGTGTGAGAAAGAAGGGTGTTTCTGTTCGGACTGGAATACTTCTATCTAATATAATGCTATGCTATGTATTCTAATAAACAAAGAAACATCGAAATTTATGCTAACTCGGGGCGTGATCTTTCTTCTATGCGATCTAAAAAGATTTCATACAATAACTGGTAATAAAGATCATTCAGCTATCATAAGAAAAGAATTTGATAAAAATGAGCTACTTCGTATAAGAAGTTAGACGAAACAGCTGTTAAAACTTATCGCATAAATGAGCTATTCATACACTAAACATAAACAAATAGTTATCACTGTACAAAAGTGCCAAATGATAACTCATACATCCATGCTGTAACATATAAATAACTGAAAACTGAATATCGCTTTAACGCATAAGTAGAAATGGTTAAGAGATAAAAGTACCATTTATAACTAGTCCTAGTCATGAGCTTCAGGCAATGACTCATTTATCTCTCCTTGATTCAACATCTACTAAGAGTACAAAAGTGCAACATTAGTAGCAGATATCAAATGCAAATATCAAATAAACCCTATTCCATTCATTCACCAAAACCTCCTCTGAGGGTGCAAAAGTGAATGTTCTGAGGACAATTTTTTGATAAATTTCTTGACCCTTCTCTAAATGCATGAGAAGGGTTTAAATACTACTAACTAAATAACTTATTTACAGAATTTGAGGATCCGATTTAAATGACCGTCCTCTTTCTAAGCAAAACTATTCTAAAAATAGATCTACTAACTATATCTAAACCTACTCCTTAATGTCGCAAGCATTCAGTATTTTTCTGAGTAGATTCGGGTGACTGTCTTCAGCCTTTGTTTGAGTTAAGCAGACGTGAACAGCAAGAGCTGGCATTATCTTCTTAGTAAAATTGATGATATGCTTGAGAATCATCCAATGAATATGTAGCATTACCATGTATTCCTGGTAAAAATCCCATTTCATCTTGGTTAACCTTCGAACTGCTTATGCTTTTCCTTCAGTCTTCTGTTTCCAGTTTTCATCTATCGTTGATTTCTTACAGTTTTCAGGGCTCACAGGTGACTGAGAAACTAGGTGAGTGTTTGTCTTCAGTATATGCGATGCGATGAAGTTCCGCATCGCAATATCGCCTTTTATCGTTTTAAATATTTAGAAGGTGTATCCTATCATCCTTTGCGTGATGCGATATCCTTTAAGGAGTAAATTTAATTTTCTTCATTATGAAACTTAGGTTTTCTAGATTTTTCAAGGTATTTTCCTAAGTCCATGATGTTGTAGGTTTTATCTAAAAAGAAAATGTAACACTAACTAATTTTTTTGAGGGTTCCCACTTATTTAGTATTAGCAATAATACTTCATAAGGAGGGGGGTTGTTGGTGGCCACAACAATTGGCGATTCACTTGGAAGAACCAGTTATCTCTGTGTTTCTATTGAGCCTTTTCAGCTTCCAAAACAACAAATTTTTCAGAAAATTAAACTTTATTATGGAAAGATAAAGTACATTATGCTCTAACCTGTCAATGACATTTTGCTTCAACTATTTTCAACCTTGATTATTTGCTACCTCAAGTTAGTCCTTGCATTTATATCAGTCATTACTTGGTTTGTAAAGATAAAACAAAGTCTTCTTTGTAAACTAGTTTTAAAATATACTCATTTGTCGTAGGTAGAGCCTTTGCTGCCAGCAGGCATTCATAGGCTCAACAGGGTTACCTTTTACCCAACAATGATCCTGTACCCTACTAAAAAAATCTACAACTCTCAAAGAAGAATCCACATCTACACTTATTGCTTTGATTTTCTTTTTATTCTTAAAGAACAATGTCTTGGTTTGGTGGCCAATTTATGACACAGTCATTCACTTGATTTATAACTTTGGTGAACAAGCTGGCTCGTGATGAGACACCTTGCCTCTTGATTGTAACAATCTTGAGTCATTGCCCTATTATGGTATGCAGTATTTGGCAAAGTCAGCAAGTTATAATATCTGTGATTATGATAAGCCAGCTCGTGATGAGACCTCTCATTCTTCAAGATAAAGTGTATCCTTGGATTGTTCCTATGAAAGTTGTGATTTTCTTAGCAGGGAGGAAGCAATTGTCTTCTTTAGATAGCTCTGGACGACAATGATAGAGTTTTTGGAAGTAACTGTTCTACATAGAATCTTTATTTTGTTATTGATACCTTTCATTGCACTGATATAAAACAATTTCTTCACTAAAGGTTTATTTTAATCAAACTTTTATGAAGTTGAAACTAGTGTCATATCTAGGCTAGAGTCTTTAACTGTATCTTTCAATAATAAAGATCAATTTTCCAAAAGATTTGCTATTTATACAAGCAAAAAATCAAAATCTGAAAGAGAGTTGGTATCTTTTACGTAAATGCCTAATGTAACCATTCACAACTGGTTTTATTCTAAAAAAAGAGAAAAACTATTACTCTACAAAATAGAAGACTAATCTTTTATGGAAAATATTTCTTAAGAATTTTTCCATTGACAGGAAAAGAGTCTCTTTTACCTGCTACATCCTTTAACACAAATTTCGATGGACCTACGACTTCTACAATTTGAAAAGGACCAAGCCACATTCTTTGAAATTTTGTATGTTTACGTTTTTCTTCGTGTGCCTTGTCCCATTTTAAAACTAAATCTCCCACCTGAAATTCTTTTCTGGTCATTATATTTGAATCAAAAGAGGATTTTACTAGTGCCTAATGATGAGCATGCATTTTCTTAGCATGTTCTCGCTGTTCTTCAAATTTGATTATTTCCATTTTCCTAAAGTGTAATGAGGAAGTTGGTACTTCATCAATGTATTGAACTAGAGACAAAGAAGAAATTGCTAAATGAGTCGGAAGAACAACTTCTCTCCCATAAACTAAATTAAATGGAGAAGTGCCGATGGAAGCTTTTTTCATTATTCGGTCTTCCCATAAAGCGTATATTAAGGATTTATGCCAAATTTTCTGATTTTGGTCTACTGTTCTTTTGATAATCCTGATTAGGTTTTTGTTTGTAGACTCGGCTAATCCATTGCCCTGTGGATAATAATTGGCCGAATATTTAAGTTTGAATCCTCTTT
>APFE031316842.1:0-14376 GCA_000404065.3 Pinus taeda | reverse complement strand
TCCGCAAGAAAATGGTCAAGTGGAATCTACAAACAAAGTTCTTGAGAGCATCCTCACCAAAACTGTTCATCTCCACAGAAGAGATTGGGCAGAAAGGCTTCCTGAAGCCTTATGGACCTATAGAACTACATGGAGGAACACAACAGGACATTCTCCCTATGAACTTGTTTATGGGAAAGAAGTCTTGCTCCCCATTGAGTTTCAAATCAAGACCTTCAAGATGGCAGTTCAGTTGGGGATGAGCTTATCAGAAGCCCAAAAGCACAGAATGAACCAGCTAAATGAGCTAGATGAAATAAGACAAGATGCAATTCTGAGGACCGATCTAGTTCAACACCAAAGGACCAAATGGCATGATCGATTTATCAAAGAAAAGAAGTTTCAAAAAGGAGATTGGGCGCTACTATTTGATTCAAATTTTAAGGACTTCAAAGGGAAATTTCAAACTCATTGGCTTGGGCCATATGAGATTGATGAAGTATTTAGTAATGGAGCAGTCCGAATCAAGACAATTGATGAGTTCCACACTCCTCTTTTTGTGAATGGCCACCGCTTGAAGATCTATCATAAGCCACTCTCAAAAGAGGACTTTGTCAAAATATTTCAAGAAAGTTATGCAATGAGGCTAGTGGAGAAGAATCCTTCTCCTCCATCAGCCTAATCTTTATTTCTTTCTGTTTCGAAAAAAAAAATAAGAAAAAAAAAAAAAAAAAAAAAAAAAAAAAAAAAAAAAAGAAGAAGAAGAAAAAAAAGAGAAAAATGTGTATAAGCCTGAAAACCAACCTTGGATTGGCAGTCTTATGCAGAGAATATAAGGTGAAAATCAGGGTCACCTGACACTTTATATTTTCCACCATCATCTTCATTCCATTTCGCCTCTTCCATTTCATTTCATCATTTCATCCACTTCTTTCTTTCCATCCATTCATCCATTACATTCCATCCCACCAATAAAGTCATTGTCAGATTTATTTCACACAGCTATTTTGTGCAGACAGAAGGGTATTACTGCAGTTTCTGTAGCTGAGGAGCAATTCCGCAGCCAATACGCTTTCTGCACCTGCATATAAAAAAACACAGTCTGTTCTAAAAATAAATCTGCAGCACAAAAATCATTAGCAAGGAAATTTGAAAAAGGTCATGTAGCAGCAACAAACAATGAAAGGTTAGCAAAAGGAATCAAAACGCGGACACCTAAGGTATGATCTAATTTCTAAAACTATGGTTATAACATTTTTGCATGGTTTTCGGGTTGTGTTTTTTTCCATTTAATGTAATGATTACCAATCCTCTCCATGACTCGACCAAAATCCCCATATCTCTCAACCCTAATGGCCATCATTCATCACGATTTCAAAAGCTCACACACGGCTGCTCTTCCATTTAAATTTTTGTACCTAAGTGACGTAGACAATTGTACTACGACTCTCTGTGTTATGATTCCGCAGCCAAATGTACACTCATGACCGAAGTCTGGGGACTTAGCCATTTTCTCTCATCATTCATAACCCTCCTACGCATGTATAATCTCATTCCCGCAGTTGATTCACTCCCGCATTCTCCTTGTTTTTCACTACTCTGCCTTATTCACTACTCTGCCACCATAACCATACTCCACTTCATTTTTCTCCTCTGCTAAATTTTGACCACTGTTGTGAGTGTATTACGGCTGTTGTGGTGAAGTCGTAATCTACTGTTGAAGCCGTAAAATTGTTGTGTTGAAGCCACTGTTGAAGCCGTATAACCCTTTCTCCAAAACAGAGCCATAAAACAAGCCAGAGAGCTGATGGGTAAACTTTTGAGGGCAGAGCCAGAGGGCTCCAAATTTCTGGAAGGATATCCCCAAGTCAAAGACGCTTTGCAGAAGGCAAATTGGCTCCAGTGCATTAAGAAATTCAAGGGTTATCATAGAGAGGTCACAAAGACTTTTGCACGTTCTTTCAAAGAGAAAGATAACCAAGTGGAGATAGGAGATTTGAAATTTACAGTCACCGAGAGCAGTTTGGCACAAGCCACTTCATTACCACAAACTGGGGAGAGATGGTTCAAAAACCGATCAGTAAAAGGCCAACAATGGAAGCAAATTCTAAAGAATCCAGGTATGGACACTAGCATCTTTACAAAGGGAATCCCTGTTAATCTTGTCAAAGAAGAATGGACAACTTTGCTTCTACTAGTACAAAAATTCTTTACATGTGAGGGAAGGTTTGGAGTTCTATATGTTTATCATGCCAAAATTATGATGCATTTTTTAAGAGAGCATGACATTAACCTCCCATACTTTTTATTCTCAAGCCTTAGAAAAATGTGCTCCATAGTCCAAAGAAACACAGGAAACATTGAGCCACATTTATATCACCATGGGCTTGTCAAAATACTAGTTGAAGAACAGTTAAAGGCCAAAAAGGATACCTGGGAAATATTTCTTGTGAGGAACCACTTCCAAGAGGCAGGAGAAGCCTCTGTGCCTAGAAAGAGTAGAAGAAAAAGAGAAGAGGTCACCCCAGAAACTGTTGTCCAAGAAGAAAATGTCCAAGACCTTGCTGAAGAAGAAAATGTTACCCATAATTCTGAGGAAGAAATTGACCTTGAGCCTGCTGTAGACATTGACCAAACAACCCAAGAAATCATAACAGAAACCCTGCAAGAAATATTACAAGAGGTTGTTCAAAAGAAAAAGGAGAGTAGGAAGAAACAAAAGAAAGATAAAGGAAAAGCTATAGCCCAGGAAACTTACCTCACTCCTAAAAATTCCAGTGAAGAGGACACTCAGCCATTGGCACATAGGTTGGCCCAACTTCATGAGGCTGCCCTTTCCAAGAAGATGCAAAAACAAAAGCAGAAGCAACCAAAAGAAAAATAGAGCATCACCACCGTGAGGAGGAGCAGCAGGTTACAAGGAAAAATGAGGGCCACAAAGAACAAAGAGTCATCCTTTATTGACTTGGGCACACCTGAGAAGGTTGCTACAAGACTTGACTTTGAGAAAAGCCCTTCACATGGAGAGCAAGTTGAGACTAGTCCTCCACGTGAGGAAAGTCCTTTTGAGCATGAACTTGAATCTGAGCATGAACTTAAATTTGAGCATGAACTTGAATCTGAGCATGAGCCTAATCCAAAGAGGTCACCAGAGATTGACCCAGATCAGCAGAGATTATATAATTACTTGGAGACATTAGAACAAGCTGCTGCAAGCATTGTTCTACCTCTTGAACAACAGGTTCAATCACTGAAGCAAGAAGTATTTGAGCTAGAGGTACTAAATCGCCACATCAAATAGGAAAATGAAAAACTGAAGGAAAGGAGAAATGTGGACAAGATGGTTCACGATAATACAATGCTTCATATGGGTCTTTTGCAAAAAGAAAACAAAAAGCTAAAGAAGAAATGCAGGAGGCTAAATAGAGATTTGATCAATTTAAGATTCAGATGCTTGATGAAAAGACCAAGAGTCGATATTTCTATACGGAGGAAGAGGAGAAGATTAGATGTCTTAGCAGAGGCATCTCAGCAGGTGGATTAAACAATATCTTCATTGCATGAGGACATGCAATACCCTCGTAGTGGGGGTATGTAGAGCCTCTAACTTGCACCTATTTATCCATCATTACCTACAGCTTTTCCTCACTTATCCCTCTCTTTTGCCCTATTTTCCTCATAAACTTACCCAGATCATTACATTTGATGTATTTAAGCATGATTGGTTGACTTTGCTAAATGTTTGACTGTTTGTCTAGATTTTTGACATATGCACAGAGTTTCCGCAGCTGTCTGGAAATTCCGCAGCCATTCAGCAATTCCGCAGCCTTTTCATTGATCTCCATGTTCCACGTGTCATTTTGAAAAATGAATCACATGGGCACGCGGGAATGAAGGTGTTAAAGGTTCCTGTGCTATTAGCTTGGTCAGTAACGCCACGCATACCTCTGGTCAACGAGGATCCAACTTCGGTCAACAAAGCCAGCTCAAATGGTGCTGCGTGAGCTGAAAGGTTACGTCACTCCAGATGGCAACTCCTCCACCCTACGCAGGTTATGGGAGACAGGATCCAACCTTGGATTCAACCTCCATGATGACCGTACCTTCCAGATCACCCACGGACCTATTGACGTGTTGCTGAACCATTTAATTAGCATATTGTCAGTTAATTTTCAGTTTCATGTTTTATGCAGTAGGCAGTTGTTTACATGCTTATAAAATCCAGCGTCTGCGCACTCTTAAGGATTAGTCTCTAGTTTTTTTGTTTATGTAATTGCTACGCTTTTAGTGAGCATAGAAACTCTGTTTTGAAGTTGATGTTTCAGCACTTTTTGACTGTAATTTCTGCATCATGAATTAATAGAAGACTGTTGTTTGACTCTTGTACGTAGCTGATCTTTCTTTGGGATTTGTGGATGGAGGGCCCCCGTTCATAACAGCCTTGTACAGTAATTTACTTTTATGTTCTTGCCATTCCCTTCTTTTGAATTCAGCAATTTTCCTTTTCTTTAACACATGTACATATTTGATTTAATTTCACTGTCATTTCATTTCCAGCATTTACTTTAAACTGATCAGGACTATCTTTTGCAGGTGTTAGCCTGGGATTGTGTGTCTTTGTGTATTTGCTTTATCTCTAATAGTATTTTCAGTTGTCATATTCATAAGTTGCTGCCTTTACTCTGTTTTCCTTGCTGATTTCTAGTTTAGTTTCTCAAGTTGTATGCTAACATATTGATGGTCTCTTTATCATAAGCTATTCATCTTTAAGAGATCAGAATACTGATAAATTACAGCTTGCTTTGAGTACTTTTTAGACTTATCTCTAACTACTTCTTAATCGTGTTTCACATAATACCATATGTCGAAAGCAGAGAGTTAGGAAGAGTTAAACATTATAACTGGTCTTTAAAGTAGTTTTTCTTATCTTTTTATTGCAGCAGCATGAGTAGTGACTAGTGCTATTAGAAAGTGTTTTTTTCTATTTTGCTTTCAGTTTCATTTCAAGTTATTTCTTTCAAGCTTTTTCCTTTGCAAATTTAGAAGGTAGTTAGAAACCACCAGTAACACACACTCACTCATTTAGAAATCACCTTACACACACTATCACTCATCTGTTTATAAAATCTCCATTCCATCTTAGGAAAGATAAATTGATCACAAAGAACACCCCCAAATGACAAAAAGATTTAGGAGGTTGCCTAAGTACATATAGTACACCTTCACTTCATCAGCTTACGAGCCCCGGGTTGACAATTAATGAAATCAATTTAGAAACACTAAATTGACCAAACAGGCTTCACAATGACCAATAAGAAGCTTTAATAAGAGAAATTTACGTAAGGGTTTTCCTCTTTGAGAGAGAGAGGTTTTTCCTTGGCAGAGAGCCAACATCTTGTGTTCTTATTCTTATGGTTTTGGCACCAGTCTGATGAAAGTAAACACACATGCATTAATAAGAAGAGAAGAATATTAAGGTAACACGATAAATTTTAAAAGAGCTTCACAAATTGTTATCAAGTCTAGAAAAATCCTACTATACCCCATTGCCCCAGATTCTTCAATGCGGTATCGGAGCTAAGGTGACACATCAAGGAAAGGGAATCTCAAGAACATCCACAAGTGTTACACAGTATTTTGTCACCATCCCTGTTACCCCTTCTCCCGTACATTGGAGGACCTATTTCGAGACCTGTGAGAAGTGACATAACTTGAAAACACCTGCATTGAATCCCCTAGAGTATGTACTCCATATGCCTTGAAGACACCTTCTGCAAAATACCCAAAAATATAGCCCTTTCTCCATTGGCACTGTTCCACAGTGTATCACTCGCGCCAATGGGGGAAATCCTCCAAAGAGGGCGCGCCAGCTAGCGCTCTGTGTTAGAGTTGCACTAGCGCCAACCCAGTTGGGTAAAGTTTTTAACAAACAAACTTCCGAAGGTTCCTTCTAACCTATCCATGAACTGATTCCAGTTTGAGTTAGTTCGGTTGGGCTTCGAAGTCCTAATGATAAGGACAATCCCATAAATCAGGTGGATGGTCTTATCTACTCCTCCTACCTCTATAAGCTTGTTCTTTTCCCTTTGACAAGCTAGTTAGTAATTCTACTTTTCAAGCTCCCAAATCTAAGTCCCAAAGTCTAAGAATTGCTAAGCTCATGTTACAAGAGGCCTTGTTCATCCCTATCAGGCTATATCTTTAAGGAGGAGATCCATGTCCAAGTAATCAAGGAGAGAGAGGCTTGTTCCCCATCCCCTACAAGCTTTGCAAGGCATGTGTTTCTGATCACCCAGCCAAAGTAGGATTTGACGTCAAAACTTGGTTGTATTCTCTTTTTTTTATCAATAATAATAGACGAATATCATTACGGTTCCACTCATGTGTCTCTATAATGATGTTTGAGTTGTATCCTTTCTAACTGATACATAATTGCATTTTTTGGATTTTATGCTTGTATTTGTCTTGTTCTTTGCCTGTGCAGGTGTCTGTTCATGAGGATCGTGAGGATTGTGACCAGCTGATGTGAAAGAACGGAAGTGACAACTCTTCTACGAATACTAGCGTTGGATTCGAGGTAGGCTCTCATCATTGGCCTTTACTTTGCAATTAGGAACCTACGGGTTAGCATTGTTTGATTGTTGCTAGACCCCATTTAGGCTAGTGGGATCACCTCTATTCGCAGAGGGGATTTACCTATACAACAATTTGGTGACTCCACTGGGGAGTTGGCTTTTGACTTGTTTGTTTATCTTGTCTCGTTGTTTTATTTGTAAACTTTAGGCGGAGCCTGAAGTCTGACCAGATAGCTTTCAAAACACTATTGCTTTGCATTAGCAAAGTAGATCAATGCTACTTCAGTCCATCTCTGGTTTGGTTTGCAAACTGAACGACTTGGAACTTGCCTTGTTCCTTGATTGTTTCCTTGATTTCTCTTGCTTGTTTAGCTTTCTCGGTTGGATACCTGTATTGTTTTTGCCTCTTGAGAGTACTTAGGTATTGTTGGTTTGGCCTTGGATCTTTTGTTTTTATTTTTCCATAGAAAACTCGACTGGTGCTAGTTTATAGCATGATAGTCGCGCTAGTTTGCGCATGTTGCACACTTACAACCCACGCTAATCCCTGAAAGGAACTTGTTGCAGCCTAACAGTCACGCCAGGCCTGTAAACATTTGAAGTTTGCTTGGTTCTCAACTTTTTGAGCTTCGGTTTTGTCCTAAGTACTTTTATTATACTACTTGAGTGTGTTGGAGTGTGATTCCACTAGTTTTGATCGCTACCCATTGGGTGTTTCCTTTTTTCTACCGATTTTGCATTTCTAGCCCTAGGGCATCTAGTGGCCTAGTAAATCGAGCCTTCCTAAGGTGTTTTGATCTTTTCGTTGTCCAGTCGACTCTCTTGTTTGCTCCCTTACACTTGTTTGGTAGTTGTGAATCATTTTGTTGCATTATTTGGGTGATTTGCCTTGTCTTCACTTGAATTATGCTCCATCTCACTTTGAGCCCAGATCACATGGCTCATTATTCTCTTTGGGATCTTTTTGGTTCTTTAGATGTTTGATTTGCTGATTTGAGGAACTGAACATGTGTGTATTGGATAGAATTTGTTGGTGTTATTTCTCAAAAGTTCTTTAGTGCATTTTTCCATTATTTAAAAGAAAATATCTTTTGCTTTGAATCAGTTAATGAAAGTTAGGACTTTTCATTTCGATTAGTGATTTAGTGATCTTAAAGAAAAGTTTATTGATTTGCATTAGCTGCATTAGGGAAACTCTTTGTTGTTTGTGATCGTTTCGTTTGCATGAAAGCTCTTTAACTCTCTTGTAATTAGCATTCATCGAATGGAATGACATGTTTGGCATATAGATTTCATTTAGAGATTTGAGAGATTACATACAGTAGGACCTGAAAACCGAAACTTAACTCAAGATCAACTTTAAAATAAATCGAATGAACTTAAAAACGCATTGGAACATAATGCTCACATTCTAGAGGTCTAGGCTAGAGACATGCTCTGGCGTCATTAAACCTAATCACTTTTGTTTTCACATTAAGGCTGGGTGATTCCTCCTTGTGTGACTCAACTGTGGTCTAGTACGGACTTGTGCTCCCACGTACCGTCGCGTATATATGGGGGACTCCACTAGGTTATCATCCTTGATCCACAGGAAGCTGTTCTGCCACCTTACAGCCCGTAACGCACTGAACACAGCATTCGGGAAGATTGACTGCCGTACAGAAAGTCCTTAGCCTTCATATGATTGCTAGGGTGTATATGCAGTTTTACGAATTGTCTGGTAAACCCCTTGCCTAGTTTCTCCAGATTTGTCACTTTTGATCCTTTTCAGACTCTTTAAAAGAAAAGGCTCACTTGAGCTTTTGTCGCTTTGGGCTCACTAAATATTCGAAGGTGACTCGAGTCATATTTTGTCCTTTTCTCGACTCTTAAAACATGAAAAGGTCAAGTTGTGTCCTAATGTCTTAAAAATTTATTCGACCACGATTACATTTACCTTGTTAGATCTTGTGTGTGTTAGTTTTGAGTAGGGTCTTTCTCCATTAGCTTGTCTAGGATTTTTGAATTTGATCATCCTGTGGATCCATCGATCCCGTCTCCCGTCCCTAGTGATGAATGGTTTCCTTCTTCTGCTGCTCCCGAGACACCGGTTTGTGGTGACACTTTCCCTGTTATTCCAAGTGTCCAACCGTTGAACTCTTGTGCTCCAGAGGATGAGCTTCACGATTTGTTTTGGAACCCTGTTTGGGAACCTTACGAAGAGGATTATCCCTCTACTCCTACTGGTGTTTCGACCCCAATGGCTTCCTCTGATATGGAGGATACATCTCCTGTATCGAGTGGAACACTTGTTATGTCAAGTATTGAGACTCTTATCCCAGCCACATCCCCGGTCATATCTACGCCCTACACTGTTACACCTCTTAGTATTACAGTGCATGCACGCTATAGATCTCTGAGGGATGCCATGGGCTCTAGAAATTCCTCTTTTGGTACTATGTGGGATCATAACATCTTTCCCACTATGGGATCTTTTGTTTCCCAAGTTCACAATACCGTTGTCACGTTAGTTCCGACCAATCCGACTGTTTGTGTCGCATCTTCAACTTTAGTTGCTAGTGCTGTTACGGCATCTTCGGTCATAACTACTGTTGCTGGCCCATCTCGTGGTCCAGTACATAGTGGTTAGTCTGCATATGTAGCCAGAGTTGTTCATCCTGCAAGCAATGCCCCACATTCTTCTGATACCATTCCAACAGGGGGGGCATATTCTCAATATTTGCATGTTTTCCAAAATCCAGGCGCGCAAGGCCCTTATTATGACCCTATAGGTCATCATTTGTATACCTCCTTGCCAGCTCAGCCCACTGTCGAGGCTTCAGTTCCATTGAATGTCGCTTGGGGTACCACGGGTTATGGTGGTGGCCAATTCCGTTCGGGTCAAGGGAAGCTGCACCAAGGCCCATCATATCAAGGTCAGCCATCCTACACACAACATAATCATGGGAAGCAGTATTATGGCCAAACCTATCCAGGGCAACCTGGAGGCTCGCAAGGACAACCCTCCCAGGGAAAACCTTCGGCCTCTGGTGGTCCATCTTTTACCTAGCTTGGGCAACCTTCTGGAAACCCGGGACAACCTTATGCTCAACAAGGACAACCTGGAGTCTAGCAGGGATACCCTTCGAGTCAACCCTACGGGAATCCGGGACAACCTTACGCGCAAAAAGGACAACCTGGAACCCAGCAAGGGTACCCTTCTGGGTAGGGTGGCCAGCCTTACATGCAGCAAGGCCAGCTCGCTGCTCAGCCTAGTCAGCCATCTGGTCTGCAAGGACAACCCTCAATTGCACAAGGACAATCGAACACCCACCAAGCTCAACCTTATGGGCAAGTAGGTCCATCCCAAATCCAACTAGGACAACCTTCCAGCCAGATGGCCCAACCTCAGTCTTCCCAAGGACATCTCTCTGGGCCTGCCCAACCGGGCATGCAGATGGTTCTACTTCTCAAGCTCAACCTGGTTATCAGCCCCAGAATCAAACTGGTCTCCAGCCGCAAGGTGGGTTTCAATCCTAACCTTCTTATCAAACACAGCCTAGTTCCCAGGCTCAATATGGAGCCCAACAGCCGTATGGATACCAACAACCCCAGGGGCAAACTCAGTTTGCCCCATATCAAAATTATCAACAGCCACAGGCTACTCCTTATCAAAATTATCAGCAACCCAATGTTTCTCCTGCCAGTCAGTATGGTAACCAATGGGGTGCTAGGGGGCAGACCCAGAATCAACCGTCCAGTTATGGATACAATCCTTATGGACCTGGCCCATCGGGACAAGGTCAATGGGGGCATCCAACAATTGGGTGGAACTCTGGCCCTACCTCATATCCGTAGATGTCCTTTAACACTCAGCTACCATTCTTAGCAACGTTGGAACTACCCAATGTGTCGAAGTTAACCAATGATCCTATCTTGCATAACCCACAATGGTCGTTGGTTCCAACCAAGATACCCGGTGATTGTCCCAAATTTGACGGCAAAGCTGGAGAGGATCCTCAAGCCCATGTAATGACTTATCACCTTTTGTGTTCGTATAATTTATGGCTTGACGATTCAATTCGGCTTCGCCTGTTCCAAAGGACTCTCACTGGCTCCGCTGCTAAATGGTACATTGAATTGACCCGTGCGTCTTTTCAAGATATCAATTCATTGGCAATGGCATTCCTCACTCATTTTCAGTTACCCATTCGGTACGAGATGGGAACTCATCTCCTCACGTCTCTCAAGCAGGAAACGGCTACGCACATCTCTGATCATAAACATGAATGGAGAAGGTGTCATTGGTTGATCAAGTTCTGGATTCCTGATCAACTCCTCACCGATTGGTTCACAACTTCCTTTGTCCCTAACATCGCACGGGACATTGCTATGGGAGCTTGCGTAACTGAAGAGAAAGCTATCACACGCGCTCAGTACCTTGACTTAGTTTATTCTCAGCAGGTACTTTATATGAGTATTTTCCTGATGCCTCGAGACACAGTACATCCAAAGCTCCACCAAATCCATCTATTGATGGGGTTATTGGCTCTGTAAATCCATCATTGAAAAAATCATCCTCGAACCCTGGGAAGAAAAAGTCGAATGCTTCTAACGAAAACACTTCTGAGGGTGGTTCTAATTCTGGAAGTACTTCCAAGGTTAACGCCGTCTAGTCCACCACGACGAACAAGGCCTCCAAAGGAAAGAAAAAGGGGAAAGCAAAGAATAAGTCTGAGCAACCTAAAGAGGATTCCTCCAAACCTCCATCCAAGGAAGGAGCCTAGCGCAAACCCAAGTATCCTTGTCTCATATGTGATGAGGATCACTATACTAAAGACTACCTAAGGCGGTCCGAGGTTAGTCATTTGTTGAAAGGCGCTCCTGGGATTCCAGTGGTTCTTAAAGAACCTTTCCCCTCTCAACAGACTCAAATGGTGGCTGATCCATATTCGTCTTCTTCTCCATTTGGTTCCCAAGTTTTCATGGCTACATCCATTCTCATTCATGTAACGACTCAAACAAAGGAGTATCCGTCATCCGCCGGGAAGGAGCCTGAGGTCCCCTTAAGTGCTCCTTCATCCAATTCTGGTCCGCTCTACATCGAGAGACCTAGTACTAAGACGACAATTCGACCCCCTCCCAAAGGAGTACTCCAGAGATCATCTTACAACCCAAATGCTCATGTTGCCCAACCCAATGGCATAGTTAAGGAATTAGCACAGGCTCCGTCGGCTATGTCCACTTTAGAAGTTCTCCAGAGCTGCCCCCCTCAGAGGAAGTCCCTACTATCGGCCATCGGTGGCATCGACCCAGAAGATTCGGATTTGATCACCTTTGATCTCGAAAGCCATGTCCCAAGGCTACCTGATCAGATCGCCTTCCTCATACAAGTCATCATCAATTCGAAAACGATCCATCGTACGATTATTGATGAAGGCGCGTCAACTTGCATCATGTCTGTTGCTTTTTGGAAAGCGATCGGGTCCCCGACTTTGAGTCAGTCTCCCATGACGCTAGAAGCCTTTGATGGGAGAGAATCTCATCCCTATGTATCCTTCAACAATTGCCGATTACTTTAGAAGGGAAAACCGTTGAAGTAGAAGTTGAGGTCGTTGACACAAATCTTACTTACAACCTCATTTTGGGTCGGCGTTGGATGTATGCCATGCATGTCGTGGCTTTGTCCCTCTTTCGTGTCATACGTTTCCCTCACCAAGGGAAAATTTTCATGGTAGACCAACTCTCCTTCTTCGATTCTTCTTCTGAAGGCAATGTGCCTTTCGTTGAGCATACCTCCATCCCATTCGAGAGTGTGGGAGATGGGCTCTTCAAAGATCCCGTCCTCATGGGTTTTTTTTTGCTCCCACCTCCAAACCTCACCTCCATCAGTATGATTTCTATTCATTCTGATCCATGGGTCCTTCCTCCCATTGACTAGATAGAATCATGGGGTGAGGAGATGCTGTTGAGTCCCACCAAGCTCAACTACATCGAAATTGCTGCTGTATCGACTCCTCCTATTGAATCTTCTTCTTTAAGCAGAGCTCTTAACTCATATGAATATTCCCCTTGGCTCGGAGAATACGCCTCCTCGGACCCATTAAAGGAAATATTTCCTTCCGACGAAGCCATCATAGAGACCATGTCTCTCGAGGAACCTCCATGGTTCAATCTTCATCACTGTTCCTCGTTTCTCCCAACCCTTCGGGAAACGTTGGCTTGTCTCGAGTGGTTTGCTCATGTCTCCTTTCACAACCTCTTCAGATGCCTATTCAGGTCTATCAAGTATTGTCTGAAGGGAATTTGGGGAACATTACACAGACCCAACCTATCGACATCTCTGTCAAACCAGGGATTGTCGAGAACATTTACATAGGAGTCACTTGCACTCCTGAGGAAATTCAAATCTATATAGCTCTTTTTCGCGAGTTCAGTGACGTCTTTGCATGGTCATATGAAGAGATTCCCAGCATTGATCCAAACATCGTAGTGCATGAGATACCTACGTATCCAGGAGCTAAACCTGTTCGTCAGCGTTTATGCCCTATGCACCCCCGCAAGGCTGTAGCAATCAAAGCGGAAGTCGAAAAACTTCTTAAAGCTGGTTTCATTTACCCTATCCCACTCACAAATTGGGTCTCTAACATTGTCCCTGTGGATAAAAAGTAGGGTACTATTCATGTCTATGTCGATTACTGTGATATTAACCGCGCCTGCCCGAAAGATAACTACCCCAACCTTTCATTGACCAGCTCATTGATGAGTGTGTTGGGAGTGAGATATATTCATTCATGGACGGCTTTTCTAGCTACAACCAGATTAATTTCATGCCCACTGATCAACACAAGGCAGCCTTTATCTATCCTTGGGGTACTTTCGCTTATAAAAATCTCCCTTTTGGTCTCAAACATGCCGGAGCCACTTTTCAACGTGCGATGTCTTACGCCTTTCATGATACCTGGCACATCGTACAGCCTTATCTGGATGACCTTCCCGCTCATTCGGCTAAGCACCAAGACCATCCGTCACATCTTCGCGAAATTTTTCTCCGCTGTCGACACTACAATATTCGACTTAATCCGCATAAATGTGTCTTCTGCGTAGAATCTGGTCAACTTCTCAGGTTTATCGTCTCCCGAAAGGGCATCTGCTTGGATCCCCTTAAAGTCGAATCCATTTTGAATCTTCCTCCCCCTGCTTCTTTGCGGCAACTGCAGAGTGCAGGGAAAAGCAAACTTCTTACGACGATTTATCCCGAATTATGCCGAGGTGGAAAAAGGTTTCACGCGGTTACTCAAGCGCAACACCCCGTTTTGATGGGATGCCATAGATCAAGAGTCTTTTGCACATCTTAAAACTCTTCTAGTTTCCACCCCTTTGTTTTGGCCTCCGTATTACCATCACGATTACACATTGTATCTAGCCACTGCTGATACCACCATCGGTACGGTTCTGATTCAGGATGATGATGATGGCGCTAAACACGTTATTTATTACCTTAGCCGCAATTTGTTAGACATGGAATATCGATATGCTTATGTAAAGAAGTTGGCACTAGCCGTTGTTTGCGTTGTTCAACGTTTCCATCATTACATCTTGTTGCGTACCACGACAGTGATCTCTGATTGCAACCCTATGACTTACATTCTGTCACGCTAATTGCTGGGGGGCAAATACTCGAAGTGGATAGTCATTGTTACACTAAAATTTGTCACCTTGACTATATGCAGTCTATATGGCCTCATCAATAGCCACATTGTCCTCTTTTTCAAGCCCCATACCTCTGCTCTTCATGTCAAAACTTCAAAGAGAGAGAAAGTCACTTGAAAACATGTTTATC